>JAODUG010004120.1:0-10801 GCA_027564795.1 Aphredoderus sayanus
AATTAGGTTTAGCGCCTTCTATCTGCCACAAAGAGCTAGTGATTTGGGTCAGTTTGACCCAGAGGACATTACAAGGGATATTTGCATGGTGTTTGAATACACACGAGTGCTTAAAGGTGCTGCAGGTAGGATTTCAGAGCTTGATAACATAATTATTAGAATTAGGTCTATTAGCATTAGGTCAAACTCTTTTTCACTACTTGCAAACATCTAATCGTGAAAAATATTAACTATATGGTAACTATTCACCACACAAACCTTAACAGGTGACCTACACAATATGAAAATGTCTCACAATCTGTAGAAGAGGTCATTTGAATACAGCTGTGCATTTGCCTTGACTTTAACGCTTGTCCAAAAGAGTTGCTCTGAAACAGTATTGCTTGCTGTCTACCGTCTGCCCTATAAAAAGGCACTGTATGCCAGTGGCACTTTGTGTATGTGTCAGCGTCTGCCTGCCGTGTGGTAATTTCACATGGCAAGCATGCAAAATGCTGTCTTCATGCTGCTGGGATAATGCTTATCCTTAATGCCCATGCGGGCCCTTACTGGCCCGGAAATGACACAAGAACTTTCTCTACCTGATAGGGCTGACAGCTTACATTCTCTTCCCCAGATGTGCTGTCCCATTTTCAATCAGCCAATAACATGATCCAGTATCTGTGGTGTGTTTTATATGCAGCACCAGTACAGTGTTGCAGCAATAACTACTCAGAAAGGTATCGTGAAAGAGTCCTGAGGCGGGGCTGTGTATTTTCTGCAGGCAATTAAATCAGTGCTTATTCTAGTTAGGATCAGGAGTATTTTTTACTTCATCATATTTTCATAGGGAGAATAAATGGATTGGTACAGGTTTTTGGTTTTTATTTTGTGTGTTCTCTCAGTGGGAAATGATCTTCTCAGAACATCCAACCATGCCCTTTCTTTGTGCATTCATATCACTTATCCCAGAACCTTCAGAGACATACTTCCATTGTACTGTACATCTCAAAGATAGAATGGAGGTGGCAGTAAAAGCTGTCATGAAATAGAGGAAATTATTTGTCGTCTTGCCTTACCCACATGGACATGTATCAAAAGCTGACACCAAAAGCAAGATGCAATATTACACAATGCCACATGATTTCCGGGATGTGATAGGACAATTTTTTTTTTGACAATTTTGCAGAAGAAATATTTGGATTCACATGTCCAAGATCAATATTCAGACACTCTTTCTGTTTACTTCATATTCAAGACCTCTGGCCCCCTTAAATGCATAGTTAGCAATTGTAAGCAAATAAACTTCATATCAAATTAACTAAATAGCTCCTCGCAGTATGCTAGTTTACAATAATCTGTGCATGCTGAAAAAATAATCCAGTACTTCTACACAACGCTGGCTCCATGAATAAGAACACAAAGTGGTGCATACCCGCAACAATATTCTATCCTTCCCAATGCGTTTTCGCTGTGTGGGGTGGAGCTTCTGAGGGAGCACCCTATGGCATTGAAGAGAGGTGTTTTTGTTTTGATTTGAGAATAGCAAGCTTTCTCCAAAATGACTAACCCTACGATTGCAGTAAAGAAGTTGGAAGAAAACTAATACCATACAGTATGTATTTGGCAAATAATGCTGGAGATTAAGTTTATCAGTACTTGTTAAGGATTACCACATTTGATTATATTTATTCAACTTGGAAAGTACATTTAATTGCTTTGAATTTTGAATTTGGATCCTGGGAAGGGAAAAAATAATTAATGCAGATAAAACACTGTTTTGTCTTCAGTACCAGTCTCTAGCCAAAGAGTTTTTTAGATTTCACAAAATATACTTTTTTCTGGTGTAGTTAGAAGGAAGGCTCTTTAGCTCCTTGATGAAATTATACGGATGAACATGGCCATGTGTGTGACTAGATCATCACAAATAACTGTGCAGGCCACATTGTATACAGGAATAAATCACACATCTTACTTCACATCCAATTAGTGCAGGAAAAATTACCAAAAATAATTTAAAACAAAAAACAAAACAAAAGGGTAATTAGTGCTATGTGGGAAAGTAGATACTACTCACTAGTAGACATACTGTAAAGCTAACAAATAATGACAAATACAGTATGTATGATGACTTAAAGTAGTGAATGTATTTTAGTGGGTAATGCTCAGGTGAGTCCATTGTACGTACTGTATAAATGCAGATTACCTATTAAATACAGCAATACCTCAAGCTGTATGATTTTGCTGTACATTGATATAGGAAATCAATTCAATATAACACATTATCTGTTATATTTATATGTTTTTATTTTTAGGCCATACCTCAAATAATAGATTATTGTATTGTAGTTACATCTTTCACTGTTAAGATAATACATAGAAAACATGGATATGCAAATTAACTTCATGTTAAACTTACTGTACATGTATGCCAGCATAGCATGAGGAAGTATTCAAATAATAAGTACCTCTTTGACAGTAAGACTTCACATGGTGTAAGTATAAAGAAAGTCATAAAGTATATTCACAATGACTTAATACATTTGGCTTTTCAAAATAGAAACTTCTATGTAAATAGATTGAAACTGGTCATTAGAATATTCGGGATATCAACATGTTGCCACAATATCTCAGAAATATATACACGTGAATCATTTAACCCTCGTGATGCCCTTAAAATATAGTCTTGCACCACCAGGTGGCGCAATCTGATTGTCTATGATTGTTTGGTTATTTTTATTGTCATTGCTGTGTGTATTTATTTTTATATTAATTATTTCTTTATGTATTTGTGTTGTTTTATGTGCATTTTAACTCTCCTGCCAGCAGTGCACATCATATGTCTGTGTAAGCTGTAGAATTAGGTTTAATGCCTTCTATCTGCCACAAAGAGCAAGTGATTTGGGTCATTTTGACCCAAAGGACATCAGAAGTGTTAAATTAGAGCCCTCGGTTGTCAGGGATTGGATTATGTGCGTGTTTATGCCTTTTGCAGGTCATTTTCACCCCACAGCGACAACAGGGTTAAATGGGATTGTGAGGTTCAGTAAGACTACAGTACTCAAAAGTTTTGTTTATATCAGCTACCTTCATTGATTTCTGTAACTGAAACCAACTCTTGTCAGGACTAATGTTCCACTCTGCCCAACTGTACTGTACTGTAAACACACAGTTTCTTAGATGCCTGCATGTCACTCAGTTAAACTCAAGGGTAGTTCTGCTGCAACAACACATCATTTCCCCAAGGTTCTTCCAAAATGTCTGTTAAAATAACATATATTTGAAGCATGTTCTGTATTAGAGTAAAAATTTAAAAGTGGATTTTAAGGTCTCTGTGTACCTCTCTCTCTTTCTAGGGTGCGGGTTCTATTTACGGAGTCAGGGCTTTGAGGGAACAGCAAGATTCTCTTACAGCACAAACACAGAACAGATAGCTAACAGAACCTGAGGAGACATTTGCTGAATTTGACAAGAAGTACATTGGATTATAATCTCCCCAAATAATAAAACAGTTCATTAAACACAGTGAATATACAGTAATTACACTATCTCCATTAGAACAAGGAAAGGGTGGGGGGGGGGGGGGTGCAGTAGACAAGCAGTGTTAACTGTCAGTGCGTTGAGTTTGTGACTACAGACATAAAAAGTGATATTGCTGTAGTTGCCTTTCACAGAGCTTACAATGTCATGACCACAGCATTGGACAAGCTGAAGGGCACACATTTGCATCAAACAGAAGGCTCCCCCATCTATTACGCATGTTATTCAGTGCGCTGCAATTTGCCTCCTCAATTCAAATGTAAACAACAAATTGACGTCCCGTGGGGCAAAAGGAGAGGCCCAAGTTCTAGCTTACATTTTGTTCTGTCTATCTTAACTGCTTTTGCTTGCGATAACGTGTGTGCCGCTGTTATTCTTCCTGATAAACCACACGAGTGTAAACGTCATTCATGCAATCTATGTGAAAGGGACTAGTGTGGCAACAAAAGTCATTCATGCAATCATTATAGTATTACAGTCAGGCCTAAATAGCAGTGAACTGGGGATTTGTATATTTGAAAAATGTTTTTAATAAATATATAGATAGTTTGTGCCAAATAGAATCCATTCTGAACATCTTCAAAAGTTTTGTTGATGAAATGTCCTTAACAACTTCCTCTTTCTATTCCTCTTCCTGTGTCAAGAGAAATATAACGAATCCTTTAGATGAGGACAGGCACACCACCACTGCGTTGTCCTTTATGGCATTAGGTGAGTGTAAAAGTTACAGTAGGGCTACAGTCATTCTAGCGGCATGCACTGATGAATATTTCAAGGAGCAAACACTTCTCGTCTGTCTACATCATTTCACAGCACTCCTATCCTGTAGTGACTTCTTGCACTCACACACACAACATAATGCGAGAACAGGTCGCATTATGTACAGCTGTAGTTGACAGTTAGCCTTTTCATACTGTCAGCTGGTGGTACACCTCCTCAAATGAGTTTGTACAGTACTGTACATCCATGCCTGGCCTATGTAACGGTTATGTCATAGAAAAGAAGACCAGAGAGACAATTATAAAAGAAACTTATAAAAATAGGAAAACTGGCAATTTGTACATACATACAGTATTTTGGTTCAGTAGTGTTCTTCTCATTTATATCCAATCAAGTCTGTGAACACCATATATCAAAGTCTATGAATGTAATACAGTAGTTTAAAGTTTGTTTGATTATAAGGATGAAAACTAGAACAAATGCTTCTGAAATCTGAGTGGTTAAAAACAGTATGTCAGCTACACTGTTGACTGATGAATTAATGTGGAAATTATCTAAATAAATTATTAAAGTGTTCACACATATAAAATGTGTTAAAAATATGTTTGAATGCCGTTCCCTCTAATTGGTACAGAGACACTGTTAAATAGACAAGGAGACAGGAAGGAACATAGGAAGGAAAAATAAAGACATATGTGCAAGTTATTTTGACCTCTATGAGAGTGTGCGGAAGTGGCTGAGTCACTTAAGATGCAGACTAAGAAGACACTTAGACTCTTAAACAGACTTGATAGGGATTTCCTCCACTGTCTGATGGGGTTGACACTTTTCTACCTCCATGCCATTTGTACGCGGGCCTTTCACGCCAAATGTCAGTCTACATCAGCCCTTGCAGTTTCCTTTTGCCTAAAAGTCCCCACCTCAACCTTCCCAATGTGTCTGACTCCATTGAGGGTTAATTGACAGAGATGAGGCAGACCCACAGCAATGCGACAACCGCGGGAGCCTGCCTTAAACCCTAAACCAGGCTATCTGAGGTGAAAATCTTCATATTCCAACCAAGGTGGAATGGAACAGAGAACATTGAACTTACAGTGCCGTTTTGTTGCTGGAAACTAGTCTTCTGCTTTTGTTAGCCGAAGTTGGACTCTGCACTGCATAATCATTAAATAGGAGAAACTCAATAGGAGAGTACAGATGCACAGAGATGCCATTATAAACAGAGAGCTGTTTTCTAACAGATTTGCAGTGAGCTGGTCAATGGCTGTTATGTTATTTTCCCTTTATATAAGTCTGTCAGTGGCAGTGGAGCTGTCTTCAACCAACCAATCAATTTGAGACTTGGCCTCAGCATACTATACAGTACATGCCTTTCTGCAAATTTGAAGTGAAATCTGTGTATTGTGTTTTTAGGAAGCGATAACATAAATCTTTTCGGAGAGGAACAGTATGTATTTTCAGTGTTGGAAAGTTAGCTTACAATCGCTTACTGTACCTTTGTGAGTGATAGTCATCTTCATAGATTCTTGTCTTTACTGTAGAAGTTGTTGGGTGACGGACACTCATTACAGCCAGGACCATAGGCACAGATTTTAGGGGGGATGCAGGGGATACGTCCCCCTCAATATTTAGAACACATGCAATTGTTCCCCCTAAATAAATATAAGAAGGACTTTTATTTTAACACACTGCAATAACGTTACTCATAGATGCATGCACGCAATAATGTCTCAGATATGGGCGAGTATTTTTTCTTCAGCATGGGTGTTTTTATCAATAAAATAAGAGTATTAATTGAGCATATTATAGTGCATATGCCTACGGTCTTAGTGGCAGCGCTGGGGGTGCGCAGGCAGGTTGATACTGTAACCATGGAGAAGCCAGAAGGGATAAGGAGGACGTCAGATATTAGGAAATGTTTTCTCAGCATTACTGGAACAGCTGTTCAAAGACACTAGCACATGTGATTTGTTGACAACATGGTGCATTTGAATTAGAATTTCGTCAATTGGTATTTACACATTATGAATTCGTACAACAGTGTTAAAATAAGCACA
Organism: Aphredoderus sayanus; assembly: GCA_027564795.1. Lineage (NCBI taxonomy): Eukaryota > Metazoa > Chordata > Actinopteri > Percopsiformes > Aphredoderidae > Aphredoderus > Aphredoderus sayanus. Next base: position 6,297 of record JAODUG010004120.1, read on the forward strand.
TACCGAAATTGTGCATGAACATTATTTCCGAAAAAATAAAATATAAATCCCATAACACAGATGCATAATGTGTTTTGAAACACATGAGCTAAGTACTGGGCAGGGGTTTATAAATTAATCAAAATTATGTTGATCTACAGGAGAATAGAACGCTGCCGATGTTCTATGGGTCAAAATTACCTAGTGGGTGCACTATTAGAGTATGCCAGCCACAACACGGATATAACACGGGTTAAAAGCAATACACAATTCCTGCTTTAAATTCCAGCTGACAAACTCCATTATATTTGAATTGTCAGCTGGTGCCTGAGTTGTATGTTTTACTTTATATAAAGAGACATTTTCACCATAAATTGATGCAGAAAAGGCACAAATTGGTGCTTTATAAGTCACCAGAATGGAGGAACTTAATGTATCCCCCCCAATGTTCAAACGTAACCTCCGCCCATGGCCCAGGACTCATGTTAGCATGCTGGAAAAGGCTCTCAATGACCTGTTAGATGGTTAGAGTTAGCCTCATACCTCCCGCCAGGTATGAGGCTAACTCTAACTCCTCATCTCAGCAGCACGTCCAGACACGACTTTGACGCCCCGGTTCGCTTTTGCCTATCTCCTGCTCTTCTGCTGTGTATTTCTTCTTATGTAGCCTCTCATCACTTGTGGACTAGTGTATTACCATTCATTAGCGAAGAAATGTCAAATATACTTGATTTTCGAAGGGGCAGAGAATTCAGAGAACTCTAGTATAAGTATAAGGCTTTCTATCAGCCGTCTTCATACAAATGATTTAAAATTATTTACAATTCTTTTTTCACATTTCAGAAATGTCCAAATCCAGGGACACAAAGTTTCCTCCTTCCTGATTTCGTTCTCATTTAACGTGCCTGCATTGTGCCTGCATTAAGCTGCCACAGTCGATCAAGATCTTTTTTCAAGGGCTCGATGACTAATATTAGCACTGCATTACCTGGCATAGTCTTTCCCCATCAATCCTCTGGCTTCAGAGTCTATATAACTTCTGCTGTCACACAGTATATTGACATGTCTGAAAAATGGAATAGTCCTTGACAGTTCGAGCCAGTGTACGGGCAAAGAAAACACTGTGTGATTGTATCTGTCCATCACACGACACCTTGTTTCCTGTTTTACCCAGGAGGACGTGGGGGAGCTATATTGTCCATGTCTTGCCGTGTTAGCAGCATCTGGCTTAGGTTGGACAGCCGCGTCGCCGGGTATTGGACGAGTCTATTACATGTTCTGGGAAAATGGGAGGATTTCAATGACATCTGCAGACAGCTGAGCAGACAGGGCAGGAGAGGATATGTAACACATGGCCAATGGGTACGCCACGCATTAGCTTCCCATTTCCAAGCCTTGTGCGTTCAAGTAGACGCCTCCTGCAGGCTTCATACTGTCATCACAGGGAAGAGGCTGGAGACAAAGAGCCTCCACGGCCTTCGTAGCCCTTTAAGTATGGATCTCTGTCGAGTCCCCAGTTGTTACAGGGTTCTCTCGGGCTGCAGATGCGTCAGCGTGGCCCAGTTAGGCCAGACAATGGGAGCTGATCAATGTGAAGGATGAAGACACCAGGGAGCTGATGGAGGTACCTGTCAGCAAAGCAGCCCTGGCTGATCCGTTACTGACAAATGCTCTCCCTGGGAAATGAATCCCCTCCTGATCCCTCCAGCGGTTCTGAGACAGGAGAAAATATAGAGTGGGCAGAATTAATTATAGCCGCAATATGCAATTTTTTCATCTTAATTTTCAAATTAGTTTTTCACACATAATAACACATAATAACACATTGAGCTAACTGCTTACAATATTCCCACATTTTAAATTAGAAACAAAAAACTATGGCGTCTGATTGGTCAACAGAAACACATCACAAACGCAGGGGAAGCACTCCTATGCTATCTTTGCTCTAGTGGGCTGTAAAAACCTGGAACAAAGTAAGTGTCTGTCTGGTGTTGCCTCATGGGGCAAATGAAACTGAATTGTTTATTTAACAAAACAAATAAACAATGGATGGATTAATGAGGCATTTCTATTTTAAAATACAATATGTATTTGGATATTTCTGTGTTAATCTAAAGGTGATAAAAGAAGAAGAATTAAAACTTTAACCATTAGCCAGTGGTTAGTATTTAGTATTATGTAGTCAAATAATGCATTATTCATGCTGTAATTCATCTCATACAGTATGTACCAGTATGGTAAAATGTTACTACTGTACATCTTGAAAATGATTCAATTATGCATAATCTCTTTGGGAGGCATCTAACCCTTCTCCCAGTACCCCACCTTAACTGAGTAACACGTGCGATACTGTGTGAAATGTGGATATTTGCCCATGTTCCCCATGTCAGTCTGGCCCGGGGCAAGGCCATGCCAATAGGGCCGGTTCCACCTCAGCTGAACTGTGTACAGGGATGTACGTACCTCCACTCGCTATTCTCAGTGCACCATGGGGATTTGCCTGTGCCACACACACACGCAAGCTCGCACACATGCACACACACGTGCACGTACAGTACACACACACAAATGCTCACTTGCCCCACTAATTCCATTCACATAGAGAGGTCAAATGCACTGCCTAGCTTATATCAGTACATCTACCGTATGTGGCCTGAATGAAGCTAATGAAATAAAACGATGAATAAAAAAAGTATTGCTGACATTGTAATGATTTATATAGACAGGATCAGTACTTTGACCTCATGCCAACAAGGCTAGATCACATAAACATACTTTAGATCTTGATATCACAGTAACTCTCCCCATAACATATGGTATCATACTGTAGTGTGGTAAGTTTTTATGCATTGGGTTCAATTTAATTATTTTATATTCCAAACTAAACAGACCAAGTGCTTGTCAGTTATTAAGTGTATCCATTCTTTACCTCTTTCATAGTAAAACCAGATTGGAATCTATAATATGGGGAGGACTATCACTCTATATTAATTTATGTGTGCAGTGGCTTGATGGATAATTGAATTGGATTACTTTTCATTGTACTGTAGAATCTCAAAACTGCTGCAGAGATAGTTTCAGACCTAATCAGTTAACTTCTGTAATATATTCATAGTTCAGTACTTGTGTGACTGTCAGTGTGCTTCTTTCAAGCTGCAACTTGTAACTCATATATACTGTATATGGCAATGACGATGAGAGAGAGAGAGAGAGAGAGAGAGAGAGAGCCACTAATTTAATACTTTCAACATTTGTAACTGCATGTTTCATACTTAGATGCTTGCTTCTCATTGTAGGTCTTATCGTATGCTTAAACTTTTTGGTCGGAGGTTCCCTTCTCATTAATCCTTTGTGTGGAAGCACCTTATCTCATTAATCTCAGATCGTCAGCCACTGCATGCCATACACTTTTGGGCAATTAGCCGCGGCACCCTGCTGTGTGAAGTCTGGCCGGTGCTGAGAGAGTGATAAATATCATAGTCAGTGGCTGTTACATCAGCAGTAACACATACCCTTGAGACCACCAGGCTCATCGTTAGCAACATTTATGCCTCTGGAGAATGGGGACCTTTATAGCGGCGTATAGCGACACAATTGATCTCCGGTAACATGCAAAAGCGCTTGCGTGCGTGGTCTCATTCTCGCTGCTGGTGCTGTTTAGATTAGCCCCTGAAGGTGGCATACATTTCAAATTCAAACTGTGGGTGGGGGCATTTGAGCTACTTTTCTTGCCGACATGCTTTCACAATTTAAGACTTGTTGGAGAAGTCACTTAGTGTTTCCCTTTTTTCCCCTCCAATGATTTTCTTTGATGTTTTTGTCTTCTTTGTGATTGCAGGAATCATTTGCCACACGACCCCGATAGTGGCGACAGCTGAGCATTTTTCGGTATTTGACATCCATCCTTAGCCGCCATCGGAAAGTTGGAAGTATAATGATGTCGCTGGAGAATCTCTTCAAGACACTGTCACATTACAGTATGTGCAGAATAGAACACTTTCCTCGGCCTATTACTTTGAAATGTACAAAAACATGTTTTATAGGGAACACTGCAATGATGCAAACCAAATTGTAAGATGTTTTGAGGTATAAAGTGCAACTACCAACCATTTTAATTTTAATCTCTTAAGAAATTCAAGCCACTTCAGACAGGAATTTTGCATGAATTAATGATTAATATGAGCTGAGTATGAATGGAATCCCCGGTAGTTCTGATTTTCTTTGCACATTTCTACTTGCAGTACCATGGCAGGAGCAGAGCACCCTTAAATTGGCTACTGATGTTTTCAGTGATTACAGGAACATATATGCTTGATCAACTGTGAAAAATATCTGACAGCTACACATTTGGTTGTGTTTTCCTATACAATGTGATTTAGTTTAAAAAAATAATTCACCATGTTAAAAATGTTAAGTTGTAAATTGCCCTTGTGATGTCCTTCGGGTCACAATGACCCAAATCACTAGCTCTTTGTGGCAGATAGAAGGCGTTAAACCTAATTCTACAGCTTACACAGACATATGAT
>JAODUG010004122.1:0-10800 GCA_027564795.1 Aphredoderus sayanus
CGCTTCGACGCTCGTCTCTGGAGCAGCTACGCCTGCTCACCTCTCCGGATGCCTCCTGCCTACCGCACAGTGCTGCTCTCTGGTTTTTGTATTATTTTAAGTTTATATTCCCGTTTGGTAAGTCACCTCTGTTTTGCCTCTGATTCCGCGCTTGGGTCCACCTAGTTTTTCCCCCGCGCACGTAACCTGACAGGATAGATGAAATCAGGAACCAGGCTTTATTAACACAAAGATGCGCATCCAGGGAGACACATATAGCTTCACACGCAGTGCTCCGCCAAAATGTATCTCATCAGACAGTGAAACAGAGGCATTTAGTCTTCACAGGAAACAAAGGGGGTGGGTAGGTATGACACCCGCAAGTAAACAAATGTTAATTAACCCTGCTATGGAATACAGCCAAAAGGGTTGGTCACAATGGAATACTGGCTGCAGGCTCACATGGCGGGAAAAGTTACAATGGGAAAGCAAGCTAAGTGTTTGTAGGCACAGCTGGGTATCACAGAGTACTATGGAAGAACAGGGTGTAGCCAGGCTGTGTTGCAGAGAACAATGTTATGCTAAGTACACACATTTTCGTGATTGCACCCATGGAAATAGGTGGATAAATGTATTTTACTGATTAAATACTCAGATATAATCAAATCTCACTTCCTTCACTCTCCTCCCCTTCCAGCTCTCTGTCCTGGTCAGGAAAATAGCCATGAGGTGGTGCATGTTCAAGAATTGACTAATGATTAAGAAAGGACACTCACAGTGATGCTTTGCGTAAAATAGGAAACTGTATTAAATGATATATCAGCAATTACAATGGGTTCATGTGGCCGCGACCCATGTGGTCTCAAACCTTGCTGTGTAAACAATCAAAGAGCCCCGTTTAAATAGAGCCCCCTCTCCTTTTAAGCAAACCAATAGTACACTCATATTGGTTCTCTGACCAATAGGAGTTTGACCAATAGGAGTTCTAGGAGTTTAGCAATCGCCAGATCAGCGCAGAATAAGACCACTTTACACTGTTCACACATGTTGCCATATTTATAAAGGTTGATAGGGTTGAATCCCTTATCATGCATTTTTATGTTTTATGAGGAAATCTTACGTGTTTCAATGTTCTTTAGCTATAGGGTATAATCATTATTATGCAACAGTTACTCACCGTATAACCATTTATTATGCATGCCATGTTTAATCTATTTTGAGTGCTTTAATAAATCTATGGTTTTATAATATGCAGTGGTTGTTATTGTTAATGTGTAAAAGAAACTTGGGTCCCTATCATCGTAAAGAATTCATAAATTAAGATTTATGATTGACTTTGATAATGAGCATTTGAAAAATTATGAATTTATTAATAATCATAAAGGTAACTAAAACGTTAGTGGTGCTGCAATTATTACCTTTTAATTTTTCCAAATTTAATAAAACCCAAAATTAACACAACACAATTTAAAATCTTGTGGCTATCAGGTTAACTTTCCTTACATTATTGTACAGATGCAGGTGTGCAGTACAGGACTTTGGAATGGTCTGCCCCTGCATTAACTCAAAGTGAAACAGTACAAATTAGGGCTGCACGATTCTGGCTAAAATGAGAACCACGATTTTCTTGCTTGGAATTGAGATCACAATTCTCTCACCCCCCCCATCCATCCATCCATCCATCTTCAACCGCTTATCCGAGGTCGGGTCGCGGGGGTAGCAGCTCCAGCAGGGAATCCCAAACTTCCCTTCCCCCTATACAAATGTTTGTTGCACTGATAGTGATATAGAAGGAAACACATGGCAATTCCTTGATGATATGGCTGGACAACTGGACATTAGAAAGGAAATGTTCCTGTTTTTATCTTAAACAGCTTTAATCTGACACTGAATTTAAAAACATTGTCTGATTTGTTATAGGTTAATCCTACAAAAATATATACCAGCTTTATGTTGCCTATTACATATATAAATACAGCGTAAATAAATGTTGCTCAGATGATTGGAATCATAAGTCATGGCAAGCCCAAGCCCCAGAGTGGGCACATCAACAACAAACTGAATCTTGCATCACAGGCTACTTGGCGAAAGTCGCCTGGGGAACGGGGGGCTGTTAAAAACATCTGTGCTATGTGGTATCTATGATTGTAGCCTACACCATGTACATCTCTGATTTTAATAGGCGGGGGTGAATTTCTTCCGCTGTCTTCAAGAGGGCAGTGCTGCATGTGTGTGCTAGAAGTACACAAGATGCAGTTTACAGTAGGTCTACCGTTTTACGAATAAATAGAGTTCCAAGCTGCACGCCTCCCTCGTCTAAATTGAGAAATGTTAACCTACCCGGAGTAAAAAAAAATAAACAGGCTGACATAGAAATCATAGCAGGATAAAACGAAATATTCTGTGACTATTTATATTCTTCTATAATTCCGAGACGCTGGAATGGAAACGGCATCCGAACAGCCTTAAAACAAAACTGAACCTAACTGATCAAAAAGACGGCATAGTCCTTCTTACTGCAGCCTATAATTGCCTAACCTGCAATACCGGGACTTGGACAGGGTCTGCTCTGTAGACCAGGCAAAGTGTCTCCATCCCCACCATTCCTGGGACTGCGCTACTGACCTGACGGCTGGAGCTTCGTAAAAGGGTCTACATTTAACAGTCATATACTCCAAGTCTGGGAAGCAGTGTCTGTCTACAATTACTGTGTTTGTACACCAGCTGTGGTTTACGTGTACACAGAGTCCCCAATCTCTGCTCTTACCGGAGTCTACTGTTCTGTCATGATGCTGGGCTAAGTAGCCTGCTAGTTCAATAGCAGAGCCCGGAATGGATGAACAAAGCCAGATCTCAACAGAATGCAACTGTTTTCCACAGTGTGTGCTGCAATCTGTAGGCGCAATTCATCCATTTTATTTGCTGAGGACATGGCGTTCGTGAGGAACAGGCAGGGGAGCGGTGTTTTGAATGGCTGCCTCCGTAGCCTAGCTAGCGCTCTGGCCCTACAGCCCTGTTTTTGCTTCCTCTCTCTGCACCGCCTACACCTTCTCCCCATCCATCCATGGAGAGCCGGCGCTCCTTGCTACTTCAGCCAGAATGTTGTGTATATGCAGAAACTCGGTTGTAACGCTGGGTCCGTAGCCCAGTCAGATTTTCAGGAGCTCCTGCTGGCTGTAGGTGTTATTTGCCCGACAAGAAGTACATAAAAAAATTTAAAATACACATACCTAACCAGCCATACAAGACACCTGCCTCGGGTTTCAAACATGCACTTTGTGCCAGCAGTGCACATCATATCTGTGTAAGCAGTAGAATTAGGTTTAGTGCCTTCTATCTGCCACAAAGAGCTAGTGATTTGGGTCATTCTGACCCAGAGGACATTACGAGGGTTAAGAGAACATTGTTTTGATAGATTACAATTGAATTACATGATTTAAGTATAGAAAAGCATTAACACCATTGCTGTAATTACTTATGTAGTTCTGTTTGGCCTGCATAGTAATAATTTGCCTCTTTATCTCTCTGTATCTGTTTTTTTCCCTTTTGGTTCTGTTTCCTTGTATGATGCCATCACTTTTTCGCGGCAGTGGTGTGGATTCTATGGGATTTTGGAGTCTTCAGCCCAGCTTACTCTGTTGTAGAGAATTGTCTGGTCCTGGAGTGGTGAGCTAAGCCCGAGAATGGATATAAGGAAGTACTGAAATAGGAAAATTGACAAGAAGCTGTAGGATACTCAATATTTCTCAGCTGTGGAACTGACTTCTGCCTCCTCTCCGCTCCGGTCTCCGGTTGTCTCCCAAGACTGCTGTTGTCGATCTGCCGGAAGGTATTCCAGGTCGCCGTCTTTTCCCATCGTACTACAAGTAATCCTGGTCGCCGTGTTTTCCTCCCTCGTCCCCTGACAAGCACTCCCTATATTTGTCTCTGGGCCAATCACAGGTGTCACCTAACAAGTCCAATTTTCTCTGCCCACCAAGTCCCAGCAACACAAATGAAGTATCTCATACCATACAGTACATCTCACACCAAACAAGTCATGTATTACACCCACACATACAACAAAATCAGAGGCCTGTACATGACATTTGTTTATTATAAATCCAGGGCTTTGCACAGAAAGTGGTGTACATGGTCAATAAATGAGGCCCCAGGACTACGGTACCTAATGATGTATACTGTATGAATATATTTACACAATGTTTTTATCCATATTGAGCTCTACACAGCTGAAGAGAAGGCAATATGTCCAAAGCACATTAATCCTTCCCTGATGTTTAATGGAGACATAGTCGTGTCCCTGGAGATAAATGTCTCTGTTGCTGGCACAACAGAGTAAAAACCTGGGTTTGAAAAAAGGGAACATGTGTAGCGCATCAGTCCACTTCCCCTTTATTTAAAAAATAAAATAATATAATATTGTGCTTCCTTTTGTGGCTGATAGATGCCTGTCTCATCTTCTCCTAAGGCTGCAGAGAGTCAAAATGAGACAGGAAATCATTGGAGGTTATGTTCAATGGCTATAGGTTGCCCAAGGTCTTCCCTGTACTGTCACAAAATATAGGAGACACTTTTTATTCTGTAGTTTGCATTTCCTACCCTCTTCTTTTCTTATTTTCTTTATTTTACCCCCATCACTGACACACACATACACTTTTCTTTCCAGAAGACACTTGGTTTGTGTTGACAGTCTCCCCAGGCTCTAATAAATGTCACGCGTGCATCACTCACCCTGACCATCGGCCAATTTGAAAGCCAGACGATGTCGGAGATGACTTGTGAGAGGCCATCCATCCTACCTTAGACCCCCACTTTCCCTTTATCTCTTTAACTCAATCTTATTTCTGTCTCTCTCTCTCCTCCTGCCATTATAACTCACGACTTTTCATTTTAATCTCTTGACTATCCCTTGATGACTTTCTCACTCGTAGTCCCCCCCTCCCCTTATAGCATTGTATCCAATTTCCTCCATTTCACTTAGTTCAATTTTGGTTCTTTATGGCTAGAATTTAAAGCAATTATTGTGCAAAGCCAAGTGTCTACTTGGCTTTGCACAAGAGGAGATATTTGTGAGTGGTTTAGAAGGTAAGGTAGGATAGCAACCTTAAATTTGACTTTGAATCTCTATGTATATCTATGGATTTCTAAACAAAAAACTTGCCTCTAATGCAGGCCTGGGCATCTTACAGCCCATGGACCACATCCGGCCCATTGGGCAACCCTGTCTGGCCCGCAAGAAGAGGTCAATCAGAACATATTATATAATATAATGTATGTTGTTCATGCAACAATTGTGTTGGTTTCATTTTGAGAACCTTTTTTTATTTATTTATTTATGTGACTCACATTCATATTATACGCCATTACATGTGTGAGTGAACAGACACAGTGATGCTGGCCAACAAAATGTCTGCGTTTTTGATGATGATGCGTTTTCAATTTTTTTTTTACAGAAGTCAACGGTAAAGCGGTGTATTTAGTTTGTGGTAAACAGGTTCAAGGATTACAATTTGAATCACCACTACATGACCAAACACGGGGATAAATACTTGTCTTATGAAGATCATAGGGAGCTAGGGAGTCAAAAGCTTTGCTTGCTAAACTACATGCTAAACAGCATGCATGGGTCCTTCGCGTGTAGGCCGACCCCCAAAGCACAGGGCTGCATGCCGAAGGGCTGCCCCCCAGGAATTCTGTACTGGCGCCTTGTCTCTGCCGCCCAGCACACTGGGACAGCTGTCTGGCTCCATGGCATCTAGCGCCATGGGTCCACTGGAGCCGCCCGGTGTTAAGGGGCCTCTGCCCAGTGCCTGGGGTCCGCCAGAGCCCCCCAGCGCATGGGGGCACATCCAATCGGAGGATTCCAGGTTAACCTTTGAAACTGAAGACACACACTCACTTTAACACTAGAGTTGTTAGTTGGTTGTGGTGCAGCCTGAAATCATGTTTAACGCTCTGTCTTATGGGTAGAAATTACCCAGTGCACTCGCCAGTAGCGGGTCCCAACCACAACACGGACATATGACATGCCTTAGTACAGCAGCAGGGTTAAAAATACTAAAAGTATTATTCAGGCTATACACTGATTGCCTGTAGAGCCACTAGTGGGTCTTGTAGAGATGTCACTGGTCTTCTCCTGTTAAAAGGTTTGCTTGCCAGCCTTTGAAACCTTGACTGAAACAAACACATTTGTTAGATGTTTGTGATATAGCATATAGTATACAATAATGTTACAAACTATTATTTACACACCAAAACACTGCAGATTGGTTCCCTGGAGTTGCGGAGAGACTGCTTTTAATGTTTGAATCCATGCCGTCCCTATGATGAATTATAATGAAATGGGTGACATGTTTAAATATAATATATGGTAAAACGTTTTAGAAAGATTTGTTGTTATGCAATTGCACATTCAAATATGCTTTGAACCAAGACTTGCTGTAGTGAATACAACTTAGTTTAAAATTAATGTAAAATCCAACAGTTTGGACATGAATAAGTTACTTATACTATATCAAACAATGACTGCTGCTTGATATAAAACACTTACAAATAATAGCAGGAAAGTAACTTCTTAATTTTAAAACATTCCAGATTGCCAATGAAATGTATTAGGCCCCCATAACGGCCATGTGGTCTCTCCCATTATCACATCCTCCTAACATCAGACTATAAATGGAGAAGGGCAGTGGTGGGACCCGGACATAAAAATGTGCCATGGCTTTCAGAGATCATTTTTAATTGACAGTTTTCTGTCTGGCTGACACGTTTTATCTTCCACTTCTATGTCCGCAAGTGAATAAGTTATATTCCTCACCAATTTGAGAGTCAATTTACATGCACAATGCATTACTGCACATGTCAATGTTTTTTATTTAAGGGTGAAAATGTTTGCAGTTTATCATTGGAAATATTGCTATGTGCATATTGCATGATTCTAAGTGCACAGACACACACACACACGTATTTTTGGCAATTGCATACATGAACATATTCACCAAATATCCCCCCCAGTCTCTTTCTCTCCCTTTATGCCTTGGTCTCCCTCTCAGTTTCTCTTTAGTTGTAAGGCTGCTGAATCTTTCCCAAACCAATTAGTGTGTATGTAGCGCCCTGGGGGCCCCTGTGGTGACAGTACAGGGTCTAGAGTGTCAGGAGGGGTTGAATGAAGCAATCACAGTCTGCAGTATTGAACAATATCAGAGCGCAACAACAATACCAAGCTATAAATCAAGTCTGGGGCTACAAGCCAGACGTTGGCCGCCTGGAATCGGGCACAAGGACAAAGTATTTGGCTGATGCACACAGGGAACCACACACAAATGCACAAAGGCATGTGTGCATAGGTCAGTCTTGCACACTGGCTGGGCTTGGGTAAGAACCAAGAGGCAACCACCATGGTGGACTATTGTAGCCAATTAGAAAGCACTTAAGGTTCATGTGCAATAGCTGGCTGACTCTAAAACAAAGACTACCCAAAAGATCAGAAGCCAAAAAAATAACAACCCCCACTTGCCAAAATATGTGTAAACAAAATGTTTACAGTATATCCCAGTAAAGTGTTAAAATATAATGTTATATGGCACACAATATAACTGATTTCAGATACAATATATTTACTCTCCAATAGTAGATACATGTCATTCTTTTGTACACAATCAACGATTATAACTCAAAGACACATGCTTTGGTGTAGATATTTCAAGCATGTTGACAAATAATAATAATAATAGTATGGCAAAGATAATAATCACTAAAAAAGATGCTACTGTATGTGTGGCCATCTGCTCCAAACGATTAGGGGGCAGCATTTCACCACCTCCACCAATTTCTTAGTCAATGCACTACTAGGGTCCACACACAGACTCATTTTACAGTCATCAGGTAGGTTATAAAAAAGATGCAAGATCCATGTCTGTCTTGTCTTGTCTTGTTTTGGTCTGTTTCCTGTTTCCGTGTTTATTTGCCTGTGAGTATCCTACCTTTTGTTTAAATTAACCCTTGTATCTACCTTCTCGTTGTGCGTTTGGGTCCTTTCCGCCTAACAACCCATAGTTTCACTAGAACAATATTGGTGTAATAATCAGATTAATGAAAAAAATATGTTTTATATATGCCTTGAGCATTATAAGACTACATATTCAGTATTTGTGTAATTAAGAGATTCGCTGTAAAGATTTCTCATATACTTAGAACAGTGAGCCAATGGGATGCAAGCAGGCTGTAAATACCCCTTGGTACAAAATATGCTTTCTTCTCATAGACTGAGGGCAGCCTGGAAGCTTGTGACTCACCTTGCTCCTTGATGTGCAAAGTGGTATCACAAGGCTGTACAGGCCAGAGCTAGCTGTTTAGCCTGGCCATTTCAGAAAATATCTCTATAATGCAGTACATGGGTCTTTGACATATTATCAAAACTGGTATTTCTTATAATTCGTTTGATAATTTTAGTTTTTATGTTTTAAACTAAAGAAATTACACATATCACCTTTTAACCTTTTAACACAAAAACAAATACATTTTAGTGAAGAAAACATAATGATTAGAATTGTAATATATATATATATAAAAAAAACATAAAATAAATAAATATCCTGTCCAAACCCTCCACTTCTGCAGAACTTCAGATTAAATAAAGCTCCATCAAATGTTTTGTGAATGCCTGTTCATTATTCAGCGTTCACTTAGCAGTTCTTAAGCAGTGGAGATAGATCTGGCCCACCCTCCGTGGTCCCAGTGAGGAGGTGCCAGGCCTGATCCATCACTCAAGCTCCAGGTAGCTCATTATGCATGACAGAACACAATCTCATCCAAGGACGGCAGAAGAATGAAATGGCATCAGATTAAGTTACTCCACATAAATTACACCTGTCTTTATGTATACTATATGTATATGTTTACTGTATATGTAATGAGTTTACATCGATATACAGAATGTGTCTATGGGCAACTGATATGCGTTCAGTTCTCCCTGCACACGTTTGTGCCATGAAATGGGATTAACACAGGACACGTGGGCCCACCAAGAGGGTGTGTGTGTGTGTGTGTGTGGGGGGGGGGGAGGGGGGGAGGGGGGAAAGGGGGATTCTCCAGTGGCCTTGGTAGACATCTAAAGCTGTTGTGTCTGGAAAACTCTTCAGTTTTTATCTGCCATGCATACACACAAATCTGTAGACATCTGTGGACAGTTTTGTTTCAAACCAGCAATTCATCTGGGGTAGAATCTTACGGTACTATGACCCAATAAAGGAATCTAGGGCCTGGTCTCAAAACTAAAAAACTGTGTGATAAAATACTTACTGTATCTGGTGACTTCTAAGAAGGTACAGTAACTAAGGCTGTAAACAATGTCCATAGAAACACAAAAAACAAGAGACCAATACATTTCAATCATTCATTTCCATTTATAATATCTATAATTTGATTCCATAATGAAAATAATGAATATAACATTATGATATTATGTAGTCATGAATGTTTGTAGATAATACATTGCTTCATAATATTTTATTTATTTTAATGCTTTATCATGCAATCAAACGTATTTCAACATCCACATATGTCAGTTTTCTCAAACATTTTAAATCTTATGAAATTCTTTGCAAATTATTTTCAATTTGCACAAAATAATCTAATTAAATTTAATCTGAACACTGTGTCAGTGATTTATGTCTCATTTGATGGGGGATAAATGATTAAATGATTAGTAGGCAAGATGGTCTTATTTTGTTTAATGAAACTACTCTCTCTCATTGTCACCGTGTCTGTCTAGTATGGTATTTAATGGCACAGGAAGAAATAATTACACTCCAAAACGTAATGTCATTGAGAAAGATCGATGAATCAAATTTCCCATCCTCATTTTCTGTCCTATCTATTGTGTCCCCTCGTTCATCCTATCCAAATTATTACAAAGACAAAATAATTGTGATTTGTTTTTAAAATCAAAGTTATGATGCATTTGCTCCTGTGAGGAAAAATGGGAGGGGAGTGAAGGGTCATAGTTTTTATCATTGTACATGCATGGCTGCAAGCCAAAACACATTCCATAGCGCTAAATGTCACTCCTAACTCCTAAATCTCCAGATGTTCCCTTCAAACTCCATTTTGAAAGGCTGTCCCTCTAAGTTGGAGAGTGGACTAAGTAATTCACATTAACCCTCGTAATGGACTCAGAAATATAGTACTTTTCGCAGCAGCCTGTAAAATGAGCATATATCCTACACTGACTGGTTTTATGTATGGCTGTAATCATATTTGTAATCATCATATCGTAATTGTTATCATATCACTTTTTGTTTCAAATGCTTAAATGTGCGGCAGTGTATAGTGGGTACAGCAAACGAGAGGTGATTGGAAAGTCGCTGGTTTGAATCCTGTTGCAGTGTCGCTTTGAGCGGTAGGTTAGATACGCATTATACTGTATAAATGCAGTCCATATACCAACGTTTTTGTTTGTATATGGTCCCAGATATGCTATTAAGTAAATAGACAGACAGTGTAAATTTACTTTATAGCTGTGAAGTTTAATTTAAACATCACAATTAATGGTACGGTTCCAGGTAATGTAAAACACGATTGGATGTTGGGTGCAGGCTGCACACAAGTTTTAAAATTGCATTACATGAAAATGAGGATACCGTGAGAACAGATACTTTTAACCCTCGTAATGTCCTGTGGGTCAGAATGACCCAAATCACTAGCTCTTTGTGGCAGATTTATGTTGTTTTTTCCTGCCTTTTACCCCTCCTGTTGTCCTTGAGTTTCAAACACACACCTTGTTGTGCCAGCAGTGCACATCATATGTGTGTGTAAGCTGTA
>JAODUG010004123.1:0-10799 GCA_027564795.1 Aphredoderus sayanus
ACTACTTTGGAAATGTGACAGTTACAAGTATCCTAGCCCATATTCAGTATTGTACAGTAACTAAATCATAAACAAATGACATTGCTTCCCCCCCATTATGAAACTATACTGCATATGAAAGAGTCAAACAAGTGCTATGGTAAAACATTTCTTTTTATTATTATTATTCTTTTTTTCTTTTTTCTCAAAAATCTAATTTGATATAAAAGCGATATACAATTATTGTGTTTACAGTGAGGTTGACAGTCCACACACGTACTTTATATGTTGTTTCTACTTGCAAATGCACATCAACATTTTGCATTTCAGGTAGTGGTCTGATATAGTGTATCTGTTGAGTGTACCTGATGTTATGATTGTACCTTGAAGTGGCTTATATCAATCAAATCGTAACAAAATAAGCTTTCTAACGGTATATAGAACTTGGACATAAAAAGAAATAACTTAAAAAGAAAGTCGCAATTAACACTACTTTCCCAAACAAAACACGGATGCCGGCCCGCCGGCGGGCCGTCGGAATGTTATGGGGTCCAAAGCATAATTCCGCAAGAATGCTTTCTTCCCTAATGTAGTTGGATTGGCCAACATCCCACAGACACACAGACTCACCTCACAACGTAAAACTGTCCAAATACTCAGTAACCAGCAACCAACATTCTTCAACGAACACCTTTGAACTATACTGTACATTACTAACATTCACCTACATCACCCGTCACTTACTGTATATGTTATTTTAATGTAGCATTGCACATTTGCACCAGACTGTGTCTCCACCATACAGATACAGTATAATGTACATTTACAGTATGTAAAATAAATATACAGTATTAAACTATCAGTGGCGGACTGGCCGTCGGGAGGTTAGGGAGAACTCCCGAACGGCCAGTCTCTGTGTGACGGCCATGCAGCGCCATAAGATACTCAGACCGGGCCAATCGAATGATCTTACTTTGCTGTGTGTGACAGCAGCACCGACCCCGTTATGATAATGTGCACCTTGCAGAACACGGCCTGCCAAGCACTGAATGATAGACTAGTCTTTTTCCAGGTCACTGTTATGCTGCAATGCGATGCATGCGTGTGTGGGTGTTTGTGTAACAGCAGCCCCATGAAATATGTAAATTGTAAGATGGAAAATATGCATGTGTTGGTGCCAGCAGTTGAAAGCAGTAATGTTTGTCCATGTGAATTGATCTGAAGTAACAGTACAAATTACATGAATATTGAAGAGGAATGTAGTTGTATTTATGTTTTTGTCCAACCAATCCAATCATGGTGTTATGTTATTTTATGGGGAAACAGTTACATAATATTTACATAATAGCTTAATTTGTTAGCAACTCTATTTGACAAGTAAGTGGCTATTGTTCATAAATGACAAAAACAAATAACCAGAGAGAGTCAGTATTTGCTCTGTGGGTTTTCAAGGTGTGACCATTTCTCAAGTCCAGAGGGTGAAAGGTAATATAACGTACTGAAATCCATATGTGGGAATAGTTTGGAAGGGGATATATTAACTAATTTTATCAACATAAACATGTGTGCATGGACTTTAATGGAATTTAATTAATGTTGTCTATTTTAGCTTGTGTTTGTTCTTTCAACCTGCAGCCCATCAACTGGCTTTGTAGAATGGAACACATGGTTTGTTTTTGTCTAAAATCAATACTTAAGAAATATTAAGCTTGTTCGTGTAGTGTAGTATTATTGATTTGTTTGATGTAATGTGCAAGAAAGAAGTCGGGTTTAAATTTCCAATACTGACAATTCATTTGTCATATTAGGGAGCAGGCTTTATAAGCCTACTGTATGTTTACGTTTTGTTTGAACATTACATTAGATAGTTTTTCTTTGTCAAAGCCATATAATAAATGTAATTCAGGTTAACATTCTGACTTAAGAATACATTGTGAAACAAACATGTCAGTGTTTTCAAGTTTATCCATGTTCATTTGAGTTTTGTACCTGGAAAAGGCAATTTAATAAAACATAATAATCTTCAAGTTGTGTATGCATACTGTATATTGACAGATTGTTTGTTTTACTGGTATGAGTGTATTTTTTTCGAAAGATAAAGCAACTCTTCTAAGTCATTTATGCCCTTCCCATTGTCATTTGCCAGCAGTTGACCTATTGACTGACAGACAGATAAGCCCTTGCAGCTGTGCCTGTGGGATCCATAGAAGTTGCATATGCCTGGGCCCCCAGAGCTGCAGATCAATAGAAAGATGAATGAAGTGTAGCAGAAAATGCTTTATAGGTTTCTATTTGCGTGTTTGTTTTACAACAACACAACCCTGAGCAGTTTGGAACATGTGAATCAATGTAATTTGCTGCAGGCTATTGATGTTTTATCTTAATATTTAATTTGTGCCTCTGTGTAAATGGATTAGAGACACCCCTACTGACACCAGTGTCAGGCGAAAGAAAAGCACAATGGTTTTCTCACCATAAAGAATATTATCATAATGGTAATATAATGAAAACAATGAGACCATCCAAAAATGTGGTTGTGAGCTATATGACCCCATATGTTTCCATTAGCCATGTGAGACCATGCCTATGCTAGCTTCATTCGTTTTTTCACTCTACATACTGTATCGGTCTGGGATTTCATCATTCAACACCTTAAAACCCACCAATCACGCTCCTGATGGTTAGTTCAGGTGGTGCCAGCGAGTAAAATGCTTGTAATTCTGCAAATCAACCTCTTATTCTTGTTCTGATTGGTGTAGAATGGTCCAATAGCCCACAAATTACCATCTCTTTACCCATGGTGCAATGGTGGTAAAAAAAATAATTTCGATATGAGAAATCACTGATGAGGATCAGATTAGGTTGACACTAATTGTCACTGACTTTATATTGATTGACCGACTGTTTTGCGCGACTGTGATGGATTTACCGGGCTACAGTATATTTCCATCAAAAAGGGCAGGATTTGTGATCAAGCAGCTGTCTTTGTCATCTGAACAATTCCGTTGATGTCCAATGCTAATTTATTTATTAACATTAACATTCATACAGTAGGCATTCAGCTGAATTTGTACAGTATGTTGACACACTCAGCTTGGTATAGCTTAATGTCTGGTCTCCTTTTGTTTGTGTCTAGTTACACAAGCCGGTGTGCCCATGGGGCTACTAAGCCGCTTTCCATTAACAGCCATTATGTTATGACTTGATGTGCATTATAAATCTAGATTTGAAACATGCTGTGAAGTGGAACGTAGTAATGGTAGTGTCGGATATCCTCACAGTTAGATGACAAGGGCGTTAAACCATTTGATTTCATGTTATGAAACTGAATAAAGGTGTGAAACTTATATTACGGTATGTCATTTGTGTATTTTGACAATAGATCATCGGCACTGCATTAATATCTTAATGTTGAGTACCAATGCAAATGGTGTACTCTATCTAATCATTATGATTAACTAATCATGAGAAAATTCTGTGTATTATTTATGCATGGCCACCATATATGGTGTTCCTAAACACTGGCAGAACTGCTGCTGCCATATTTAGTCATCAGTGTTTCTACACAGCTCTGGCTCTGTTATTTCCAGTGTGTGGTGCAGAGCTTCTGGTGGGGCACCATACAGTATGGCATTGAAGGCATTGGTGTTTTTTTGATGGTTTAAATATTGCCAAGCTTTCTCCAGAATGATTTACTATATATTTAAATAGTGTTCAGGTGTGTCTTGATTGCAATGTGCGTCCTATATACTGTATATATAGGATTCATGGTCCAGTCATGGACAGTCAGGAACCTGATTGGTGCTGACATCAGGTGAGAATGAGGTATCTAGGCAGCCAATCGTCAAGGTGGATCAGTGTAACATGAGGACAAATACACAACCCTAAATATAACATTATGGGGCAAATGTTGTAGAGCAATCTTTCACTTATATGGTGAAACTCAGATTTGCCTAATTTACTGTATGACCATTACTTCAGTGCCATATAAAACAACTCTCAAACTTCAATAGAATGGCCAGTTGAATTACATTTAGGCCCAGAAAAAAACATATCCTGTTTTGGTATTCATTCACTTTACATGTCTATTCTCTATCCCATGGCTGACTGGACTGACTGGATTCCATAGAGCACTTGGAACTCCCTAACTGCTTTCTACATCATGTTTGTGATTGTTAGGTGTTCAAAGCAAGTTCTGCCAAGTAAAGCCAAGCAAATATAACAATGCACAAACCTGATTTCTGTGTAATGAGCAACAAATATGATATTTACTATATAACAGTGAGAGAAAAGGTATCATTACTATTAAGCATAAGGACATTATGCCACACACCTAATTGTTTCAGAAACATCTATCTTTTTCAGTTAAAGACAACATTAAAATATTATAATTATTGTATTTTAAGGGATTATATTATTTTGGTATAGCAAACTCTCGTATACTGTCCACCTAAATGAGACACATATTCCAAGGGAAAGATGAACTACCTTAGGGATATAACTCAATAGGGTGTTCAATTATTCTTTATCAGATATTTGTTACATATTTGGAAATAACATTTGAAATTCTGAGAACACATCATACCAGCAGGGACAGAGACTGGCTTTGTAGACACATTAGAATTATGTTTACCCGAAACAATGTAAATTAATGGCAGATGACTATAACTGTGGCCGGCCGTTGCCTGAGGGAAGAATTCATACTGAGGTTAGTAGTGTGTGACGCGTATCACTTTTAGACAAATATGTGATATATGATCTGCAATTGTGTGCTCAGAACTTGCAGATGAAAGGAGAACAGTACTTGTTTATTCACCACACAATTTAACTCTTCCAGGAGATATATAGTAAATGTAAGTGAATACACTGTACACACACAGCTGTGAAATACTAAACCTCCACATCAGTCAACCTAGGGGTGAGGTGCAGTGTGAGAGGTTGCTGTACCACCTGAAGCACAATGAAGCATTTCATTTACTATTAACCTTTATGGACTATACACCTTATCTGATAACCTTTAGGCTAACCCTAACTAATTTAACTTATTCTGGGTGGATATAGATAAGCTTGCATTCCAAATATATGAATTTATCTGAAATTATAAATATATTGTAGAAAGACATTTATGTTTGAAAGACAATATGTTAAACAGTATGTGATAATGTTTTTACTGCTATTCACTATTGAACATTGTAATTATTATTATTGTTATATGTTTGTCTAAGAAAATGCATTCAGTTATAAGAGCAGGAAATACTGTTTCCACATATCATTTATCATTGCTAAATTGTGAGTAGTCATGAAATCATCTCTATATTGTTCCAAAGGTCTTAGTTCATGTGTGAAGCACATTCAGATTTTTAGACATCAGGGGACCCCACGATTCCAGCAAAATAATTTGAACCAGGCAGTCAACGCAGATTGTGTGGTGTGGGAGTCAAACAGATCTATTTCTGTTTACTGCCATGTTTACCACCAGTTTACCAGATACTGCATGTTTTCCAGATATGTTTTCCTTCCAATTACTAAAACACCCCAAAACGTATTTGAATATTCCTTTAATCTGAGGTATTTTTCAAACCATTAATACAGTATTAGTAGAACTTTTTAACAAAATAGATTAGTTATAGTTTTTGGAAGACTTGATTTGATTTGATTATGTTAAACTTAATTAGAATCCCATTGTGAAGCATCAGCAGAGCAGTGTTTCTCAATTCTAAAGCTCTCTATGGAATACTGCTACACACAGGCACACATGATTGGAATTGACATTATTTGAGCCAAGCCTTTTAGCCCAGTCCCAGTCTGGTGCTTGAAGTGACAGTGGTAAACACACCGCCCTTTGACTCACTTAAATAGTCTAGTGCCTTTATTACTGCACTGAAACAAGAAACAATAGTCTCTGTGGCAACAGTTTGCACTAAAGTATGGAACAATTTTTTTTTTTAATGCACAATTTTGAAAACAGGGCTCATTTTGTCAAAACACTACACACAACCATTCACACAAGTAGCAGAATACGTCAGATTGTTTGCAAAATGAAACGTATTTCAATACGTTGCCATTTTTATTATTTTAATTATTGGGTTTTTACAATAATTTGTAAAAACCAAATTTTGTCACCGTATTGTACACACATGGTTCATATGATCTGATCCTGTTTGAATCCTGGTGATCAATGTAAAACACATTTAGCACTTCTTTTCCAAGGATATATTCTAGGTGATTTTTTCCCAGAGATATTATTAGAGTACACACAATTCCTGCATTTCCACATTATTTTTTTTACATTTTACACCTACATTGCAAGCACATATTACTTTATACTGTAGAATACTATCAAAAAAGAAAGAATGTATTACAGTACAAAAAACACCCCCCAAAGCATCATCTCTTCACCTTGTTAGATTTGTAAATGTAAATGGACTGCATTTATATAGCGCTTTTCTAACCAACCAGCCACTCAAAGTGCCTTACATGATTGCCTCACATTCACCATTCACACACACTCATACACCAATGGCGGTGTCAGCCATGAAGGGAGACACCTGACCACCGGGAGCAGTTAGGGTTAGGTGTCTTGCTCAAGGACACCTTGACACTTACTGTAGGAGTCAAGGTGGAGGAGTTAAAGGGGTTTGAACCAGCGACTTCTCAATCACCTGTTGCCCTGCTCTACCCACTGCACCACTGCCGACCTGTTTGGCCTCACCGTAGCACTTAGTCTAGGCTATGTCCTCTCTCACAAGACAATGCGGAAAGAATCTTCTTGGATGGTGAATCCATCCCTGCATAGACTCTGCATCAGTCGTATGCCTTCTCCATGGCTTGATTGAGGGGTATCCTACCACTGCCATGCCATCCTCAATGGGGTTACAGTAAAGTAGGGAGAGTATGTGATGGCCCACATATTCAGATATATTTGGGTTGAAAGCCCTATTCTGCATGACTGCAATATGCCATGTGATGGCTTGCAGTACACAGTGATTTTACCATCATGTTGGCCTTAGACATTCAAAATAGCTGTGGCCAATTATCTATATTTTTCATATTACTGTACTGCAACGTTGCCTTCAATTTCTGTTTTAGCATGTAAACCAGTCAGTTTACATACAGTCAGTCATAATGCTTATGACTTACTGGTGAGTTTAGCACCCAAGTTTCTGTACATCTGATGGCTGTGTCTGATCAATTGTTTCATAGGTGTGGTACGTTTGAAGGCAGTGTCTTGAAATCGCAAAGAAGATACATTGTGTTAGATTTCTGTGTCTAATGTAGCCTGTGTGTGTTTAGTATCACTGTCTAGTGTTTTGCAAAAGGTGTGAGGCTGAGAATGTGCTTATAGTTGTGCAGATCTGGATTTGTTCCCTGAGTGTAAGGTTATATAGCAGTGTGTTATATAACATTTTAGTATGTAACAATTGTAAAAACTGTAACATGACATAAGCGAAACCCGCACGTAGCCCCTACTCTACCTACAGTACTGTATTGTGTGGTACTATAATGCAATCAAGTTTAGCTATTACAAAAATACAACAAGGAAGTAACTTGATAGCTACAGTAAAAGGTATGCCCTCTAGCGTATCAGACATTGATATCAAACAAAGCAAAATTGTCATAAATTGCTTTTCTCCGATAAGCATAAACACAATCACACTCAACCATATTACATTACATAACCCTATAAGCCAGGAGGAGTTCCACATTATCTGGTGTACTGTATACAGTATGAGGTCTTTGAGCAGCCAGATGCCTCATCACAGCACACTGATTTACAGTGGAAATACCAATAAAGCCTGAATAGTCTTTGGGTGGCATGTACTGACTGTACGGCTGATTTAGGTTGAGAACAATGGCAAATTAATCTCTGACCTCAGTGGTACAGTATATGGTTTTGTGTGACACATGCAGACAGACAGAAAGTGGTTGCTTGTGGTTACTGACATTTATACATGAGTGACATAATTATTACATATGAGCTGATAGCTTCAGCTCATATGTTCATTTCTATTAACCCTCCTGTTGTCCTGCTTATATCTTATTCTGCCACTAGAGGGGCCACCTGATTGTGTCTGATTGTGCAGTTCTCTTTATTGTCATAGCTGTGTGTATTTATTTATTAATTAATTATTTCTGTATGGATTTGTTTTTTTTTTTGTGTGCCTTTTAACCCTCCTGTTGTCCTGGGGTTTCAAACACACAACCTGTTCTAGCGGTGTACATCATATATCTGTATAAGCTGTAGAATTAGGATTGGAGCCCTCTTATCTGCCACAAAGAGCTAGTGTGTTGGGTCAGTTTGACCCATAGGACAACAGGAGGGTTATATC
This sequence comes from Aphredoderus sayanus, assembly GCA_027564795.1. Taxonomy (NCBI): domain Eukaryota; kingdom Metazoa; phylum Chordata; class Actinopteri; order Percopsiformes; family Aphredoderidae; genus Aphredoderus; species Aphredoderus sayanus. Next base: position 8,310 of record JAODUG010004123.1, read on the forward strand.
TTTATAGGCAGTGACGGCTGGTGATTTTTGGAGGTGGCTAACACAGAATCAGTTGGACAACATTGTTATCAAGCTCCATGTTTTTAAGCTCGTTCTTTATCTCTTCTGATGAATTTGTAAATCAGGTTGGTCGGTCCAAGCTCCTAATCCTATGTTTTTCTTCCAGTCTTGGGGTGTGAATGTTACAGTAAGGAATAAAACACACTGATTTCCATGGTTGAAGTTGCTATCTCCTGAGAGCATCCATATAATGGTGGGTATAAGCATGAAAGCCAGAGTCGAGAATACTCCATAGATCAAAAAAACAAGAAATGCAAATTCACTGCCAGTAAAAGTGGGAGTATATATCTGGGGCACAGCTCCCAGTGCCCCGTATTGACTATGACATTGTTAGGCACAAATTTAGGTTATAATGAGTGTACAATAAGCAGAAGGCATAACATCGAAGTTTACTAAGGAGTTTGTGCATCATCCCACGAGGAGAGATAAGCACCCTTTTGAGAATTAAAATTTTTTAAAATAATGTAATTTGTGTATTTTAACCCTTTGATGAACAAACGTGTTTATTTATACAACTTCTTCCAACTATAAAATACTTTTTTTTAAATATTGCATTGCAGTTACAGCCTGTCAAACGTTGGGGATGCTGCAGCACCCTCAGCACCCACCTTCCCGCTCTCTTGGCCTTGCAAAACGGTCAGATCATAATGAATCATATACATAAATCAAATGAGCCACAATCACTTGAAGCCTTTTCTGTCTCGTCACTTGATTTACTGTAATGTGAGCAGGCTTTTGCAAATAACTAAACTGTAAAGATTGCAATAGTTTGTGAACTTGTTACCTCTATAGAGTGACTTTAAAGAAGCTATTAACATGTTCCTGAACAGTTACATTATGTTGTATTTTGATGTGGTGACTTACTCAACAGTATTTTTCTTGCCAAAAACATCACAAAAACACCAGTGACATGAAGTTATAGTTACAGTAATATATTGCATACAGGAATCTTAAAACAAAGACTGAATTGTTTTGTTTTTGTCATTATTCATAGACCAACTTACCAACAGCCAACATGTCCTGACTTGTGGTATTTTTCTGTTACTGTCAGTTTGTAATATCCTACCATGTATTGCATTTAGCCTCAGTCATGCACAAACAAAGATGTTTTTGTAGTAAGAAGAACTCACCTTTAAAGCAGCAACAAATTGCTGCTTCTCCGAGGCCTCCTTTGAGCTGGGCGTGCCTTGGACACCTCCCTAGGGGATATTCTTAACAGATGCCCAAACCTCCTCAACTGGCTCCATTCAACGCGAAGGAGCAGCGGCTCTACTCTGAGTTCCTCGAATATCTTCTCATCCTATCTCTAAGGGAGACGCCCACCACCCTCCTAAGGAAACCCATTTCAGCCGCTAGTACCGCGACCTTGTTCTTTTGGTCATGACCCAGACCATAGGTGAGGGTAGGAAGAAAATTGCCTGGTAGATCGAGAGCTTTGCCTTCGGGCTCAGCTCTCGTTTCGTCACAACGGTGCGGTAAAGCGATTGCAATACTGCTCCCGCTGCTCCTATTCTCCGGCCAATCTCCCGCCCCAATGTACCCTCACTCGCGAACAAGACCCGAGGTACTTGAACTCCTTTACTTGGGGTAAGAACTCATTCCCTACCTGGAGTAGGCACTCCATCGGTTCCTGTTGAGAACCATGGCTTCAGATTTAGAGGTGCTAATCCTCATTCCAGCCGCTTCACACTCGGATGCGAACCGATCCAGTGAGTGCCGAAGGTCACGGACCGATGATTCCATTATAAAAAATGTAAATATTGATATTGTGGTAAATCCACAAACGAACCTTCACTCTGCATTGAGCTCTCAAAAATGGTTTCTACCAGCCAGGAGAAACACATAACAATAATATAATATAATAAAGTATACAGTAATCCCCACACTCCCACACAGGTGTAAATGATAAACAATCAGTGTAAATCAGTGTGGTGGAGGTGCGCTGGGGACGGGTGGGCGTCGACTGGAGGGGCCTGGCTCCGGGTGTTGCGCAGTGTTTTAATGCAAGTGTTTTTTTCCACATTTTATAAAAGACGAGGCTAGCTTCACTGTGATGTGTTAGTGTATCAGAAGAATCTAGAGAAGCTTCTCTATCCATTGATACCAAGCATAGCATAGCCTGAGCTAACAAGCACAGTACATCCCCATTACCAAACTTCACCATCAACAATTGTCTCATCATTCCACTCCCAAAGCGACCAACTGATATTAACTGCAAATCTTCACTAACCATTTCCCTTACATTTTTGGTCTAGCCATCAGATTTTCTTTCCATGGAAAAATTGGTTCCAACACGTGACGTCATCTTTTTGTGCTACTACAGATAAAAGCTTTGATACCGCACACAGCAAAAATACAATAAAGTTGAAGATGAATTTGACTGATATATATATATGTATATATATATATATATATATATATATGTATATG
>JAODUG010004124.1:0-10799 GCA_027564795.1 Aphredoderus sayanus
TTTCCCCCCCCCACAGGCTTCCTGGCTTACAGACCCCACCCCACCCTCCCCCCCCCGGCTTCCGGGCTTACAGACCCCCCCCCCCCCATTGCAGCTCACAGCTGTGTTCATGCCTAGACTTGTGTTCACTGACTCACAGTCTCTCTCACACACACACACACACACACACGCACGCACACAGAAAGACACACGCACACACACACACACACACACAGTGGTGTGAAGCCTCACGTTGAAGGCTTGCTGGCAATGGGGGGCAGGCCAGTGTGCCAACAACTCACCTGACCACACCTCGTCTGTAGACCAAGTGCATTTGATATATAAACATGGGCGCTGGGTGGGAAACCAGCAAAGACTCTTGCGTCACTCAAATGTACGTAAGCCCAAAGACAAATCAGTAGCTCAGTTATGAGCTCACTAATGTATAATAATAGAATAATTAGGGCACGTGTGATTATGTCAAGAACAGAGTTTGCGATAATCTGCTGCTGACGGGTCCCAGCAATAGCCAACAGGTAATAAGGTGGACTCCTTTTGGCTTAGCCAAAAGAACATCAAACAACTGCTTATCCGAGGTCGGGTCGCGGGGGCAGCAGCTCCAGCAGGGAACCCCCAACTTCCCTTTCCCTGGCCACATTGGCCAGCTCTGACTGGGGGATCCTGAGGTGTTCCCAGGCCAGTGTGGAGATATAATCTCTCCACCCTGTCCTGGGTCTTCCCCGAGGCCTCCTCCCAGTTGGACGTGTTTGGAACACCTCCCTAGGGAGGCACCCAGGGGGCATCCTTAACAGATGCCCAAACCACCTCAACTGGCTCCTTTCAACATGAAGGAGCAGCGGCTCTACTCAGAGTTCCTCTCAGATAGCCGAGCTTCTCACCCTATCTCTAAGGTAGACGCCAGCCACCCTCCTGAGGAAACCCATATCGGCCGCTTGTACCCGCGATCTTGTTCATTTGGTCATGACCTTTTTTTTTGTTTTTAACACGTAACATTTATTTATTTATTTATTTATTTAAATTTAATATTTACTTTGTTAATCTTTCTGTTTATTTTCTGGCATGTATTCCAGTTTTGCTCTTCACTGTAAAGCACATTGATTCACTGTAAAGCACTTTGAGCTGCACTGCCTGTCTGAAAGGTGCCATACAAACCCAATGTGTTCCTCCTGCCTGGTCTCCAGAAGGAGAGGAGTCTCCTGGAGAGCCTGCGTCTGGACCTGGACGCCTGCAAGACACGCCTGAGGAAGGCCAAGGCAGCTGAGGCCAAGGCAGCGGTGGGTCTTTATTACTAGTTACAGCTACAGGTTTTGTTAACCCTCCTGTTGTCCTCCGGGTCAGACTGACCCAAATTACTAGCTCTTTGTGGCAGATAGAGGGTGCTAAACCTAATTTTACAGCTTACACAGACATATGATGTGCACTGCTGGCACAACATGGTGTGAGTTTGAAACCCGAGGACAACAGGAGGGTTAAAAGGCACATAAAACAACACAAATACATAAAGAAATCATTAATAAAGAAATAAATGCGCACAGCACTGACACTGAAGAGAACTACACAACCAGAAACAATCAGGTGGCGCCATCTGCTGTCCAAACAAGATACTGTTTTGCAGAGTACTGCAAAACAGTATGCTTATAAATACAGGATAAAAGCCTCCTACATAGCAATATGAAACATCAAGATAACAATATACTTGCATAACAATTACATACACATAACATTAGATAGCATAGTTTTCCCCGACTGTGACATGCATCATATCGTGAGGTTCTTGCCAACACCCAGCCCTTGACACCATAACACCTAGCTACTGAATAAACCCCCCTGACTCCTAATGTTACATGTTCTCAATGTTTGCAGTGTGAAGAGCAAGTAAGTATTAACACATTGTGTCCTAACCATTTGCATGCCAAGCTGAAAAGCACCAGATATTAGCATAATTATGATTTTTAAAGGGGAAGTCAGCGATCCTGGAGAAAGATGGTTGATATGTGAACTTGATATTTGCTCACAATCACTGACTCCACCTTTTAATGCTACTAGCTAGTGAGTGTGGCTATGCTATCTGCTAGCACATATTATTAATCAAACTTGCATGGGTTATGGCTGGTAGGACGGAACAGTTTGCTGACACCATGGTTTGTTGTATTATGGCTTGTTGTCATCCAGGTGTTGCATGTCTGAACATGAGATTAATAAACAAATGCATTCCTCATGAATCCCGAGATGCCTATAATCATGAGAGAATGCATGGTGGCATTTGTGTTGCATTGTTACATTCCCATTGCTTGACAAAAAACTGAAATGTTTTTAAGATTTGTAAAATTGGAGATTTTCACCTCAAAGTTTTGATATGAAGGGATTACTCTCAATGCTCTAATGTTAAATGTTTCTTGTGGTGAAGTTATAAAAGGATACAATTACAATAAACACACATGGTTTGTTAAACCATTACACAAGACCTTACCTCTGACCTAATCTGACACACCAGATGGTTGTTACACACACATAATGTAGTTCTGTTCACACAACCATCTCGGGAGCCGTACATAAAAAACGGTTTTAACCCTCCTGTTGTCCTCCGGGTCAAACTGACCCAACACACTACCTCTTTGTGGCATATAGAAGGAGCTAAACCTAATTGTACAGCTTACACACACATATGATGTGCACTGCTGGCACAACAATGTGTGAGTTTGAAACCCGAGGACAACAGGAGGGTTAAAAGGCACATGAAACAACACAAATACATAAAGAAAGCACTGACAATAAAGAGAACAACACAATCAGATGGCTCCATCTTATGGCATTACAAGATAGTGCGTTTGAAGCAAGAGGGTGGCAGGAGGGATAAAATGGCAGGCCCTTTCAAAAATACTTGGCAGGTGATTGGATGAACCATCTGTCTATCTGTAGGAACCGCCACTGTTGTTTTCAACTAGCTTTCGCTGTCAACTAGACAGGGAACATCTAAACCACCCCTGCAGTCAATTAATTACTTGTCCAACCGCCTAAACATGGATTACACTACTTTCTGTAGCTGTACCCTTAAGTACACCCCTCAGGTAAGGAGAAATGTGTGTGCCTTAAGTGTCATACTGATGGAGAAACCTTAAAGTGTTTTGTGCTTCTACCATTGATTTTGCACATAATCAGTTACATGGCATTTGAATGGCTCTGATGTTGCTAGGCAATGTTTGCCGTGGTGATACATCGTCACAGCAGCCTCAGATGCATGTAGAGTGAACACGCATGCGTGTGTGTTGCTCTCTGGAATGGCAAAGTACTTGGCAGGTGAATGGATGAACCATCTGCATATCTGTAGGATAGACAGATGGATGAACTGAGAGAACTGGAGCAATCCTGATCTCAAAAGCATCAGTTTGACTTCGCCTAGCGAACATGCAATCACGGGGGAAGATGCCGTATAAGGATCGTGTCCTGGGCAGGGCGTCAAGCTATTGTGTTGCATGGTTGTCGCCCGTGGACCTCGATGCGTAGTGATTCGATGTGTTGTCTTAACCACTGTAGGCCAACTGCTTTATTAGTTTTTTTTTTTTAACATGTACTCATTTATTGTAGATGACGCCTGATTTTCATGAGACCCGGGCCAGGAACTATGTCCTGAGGACCAGCGCCTCAGCGGTAAGCCATTCCTCTGGTTTCTGACTCAGACCTTAATAAACAAGCCGAGCCTCATTTACAGGATGTGGGAGGGTGGAGGATAGTAGATTTTATCATTCAGATGCCTGCGTGCAAACACCTCTGTCACCATATTATAAATGAATTATAGATGCAGGTTTTTAAACCTGCAAAAAGCAAATACAGATAGATCTCTAGAATTTGTTTTATCCTTTTTTGTATGTGTGTGTGTGTGTGTGTGCGTGCGCGTGTGTGTGTGTGTGTGTGTGAATGCTTGGTCAGCTAAAGGAGCAATAAAAGTATTAAAAGGTGTAGCAGAAAAAGGTTGGATATCTGGGGAGAAGCAAGGATTACTTCGATGGAAAAACGAATCTAAAATTAAGTACAGCATAAAAGATCACGTGCTATAACTGGGTCAATGCAGCAATGTGGATAATATATTTTATTTTTAGTTCAGATATCAATGCTTACTGTGTGAAGTGTTTATAATTTGACTTGGATATTAATCGGATTTTAGGGTAATTTAGTGTGGTATTTCTAATACAAATCCTGCTAAACAAACCGGGAAGGGTTATTCGCAACATCTGGTAAATCACTATTGTACTTTTTATTTGGCACAATCTATTTTAGGGTTCATGTACAGTATGTACTGCTCACAGGAAATTAGCGATGACTAACGTCCTTCTTTTGGGATGATGATTTGTTTCCAGTGTTTTTCGTTTTACATATGGAAAGGTACAAATCATTTGTCTCAGACATTTCTTTTATAAAAAGCCTGCTGGCTGTAGATATTTGCTGAGCAACCTGCATCAATTATAGTTTTATGTGTTGGCAGTACAAGTTAGGAGGGCAGCTGCTTATGACCATTGCTGTAGAGAAGAGATCCTCAAGCCTCTTCCGTCCATCAGCACTACGTCACCTAGGAGACTGTCTCTAGTCTCAGCCTCTTTCCTCCATCAGCACTACGTCACCTAGGAGACTGTCTCTAGTCTCAGCCTCTTCCCTCCATCAGCAGTACATCACATAAGAGACTGTCTCTAGTCTCAGCCTCTTCCCTCCATCAGCACTACGTCACCTAGGAGCTAGGAGACTGTCTCTAGTCTCAGCCTCTTCTTTCATCAGCACTACGTCACATAAGACTGTCTCTAGTTTCCGCCTCTTCCCTCCATCAGCACTAAGTCACCTAGGAGACTGTCTCTAGTCTCAGCCTCATCCCTCCATCAGCAGTACATCACATAAGAGACTGTCTCTAGTCTCAGCCTCTTCCCTCCATCAGCACTACGTCACCTAGGAGCTAGGAGACTGTCTCTAGTCTCTGCCTCTTCCTTCATCAGCACTACGTCACATAAGACTGTCTCTAGTTTCCGCCTCTTCCCTCCATCAGCACTAAGTCACCTAGAAGACTGTCTCTAGTCTCAGCCTCTTCCCTCCATCAGCACTACGTCACCTAGGAGACTGTCTCTAGTTTCAGCATCTTCCTACATCAGAAAGAAGAGGCTGAATTGATTCAGAATTGATTACGGATGGCCTTTAAAATCTGTAAACACTAATTTGAAAATGTCTAACTGGCTATGTTGATTTAATGAAGTACTTCAAGCATCAATGAAGCCAGGCAAGTATGTTTTCAAATAAGATAAGGTTACAATTTTATATCTTTTTTTTCTAACTGCCTTTAAAGTCAGGTCTTAGTATCAGATTTACAAAACATGCAAACAGCTCGTTATGTTTTCCAACAAATTCCTCAGTGTAAGTTTAACATCCGACTTGGTCAGTGAGTCATGTAGTTGGTCGTCATGCATGTCAATCAAAACACCTCTCCTGTCAAGTAGGCGGGTCTTGTTGCATTTAACCATAGCCATGTCCCAGACATAATGCAAATGAAGGCTGGCTCTGCCAAACTACACAAACCCTAACCCTAACAGAGCGTGACACAGACATATAACGCACTACCCATCAGGCTTATCTGGCTGTAGTGAGTACAGGTACAGCAGGTATTACAAGGAGCAGGTAGGGTCATGCATCTTGATCATGGATGGCTAACTTTGGGAGGGATGGCTAACAACGTATAATACATGTACCTTATATCCATCCATAGATATTCAATGAGGGCACTGTTTGTGGCAGGGCTCTAATACAGTAAAAGTATTTACTGCCCTCCAGAAAATGTGAAGAGTGTATATGTTCTGTTGTAAGATGGCAAGATTCTTGATCGCTGTCTCTCCCCCGTCTTCCTTATATCCTCACCCAATCCCCCCACCCACCCACTCACCCACCCCTCTACTGTTGCTACGGCGATGTGGTCCAGCTGTGGAGTGAAGAAGTTGACAAAGTGAGTATTGTGCTGCTTATTGTGGTGTGACTTGACTCAACTTCCTGTCTGACCACACACCATTGTGATCAAACAGTGGTGGACAAGTTCCTGCTCTCTTTGGCAGAAAGAATGCAACATAATTGTATTGCATAATAATAATAATAATAATAATAATAATAATAATAATAATAATAATAAAATTAATTGTTTTGCTACATAACCAAGGACACAGCAAAGAATAACACCTCACTTTTATTGGCCCCATAACTTCCAAGCAGCTTGAGATAAAATGTATGTTTTAAATGTCCCAAATATGTGACCAATTATATTTTGTAAAAACCCTTCCAATCAGGAGTACATTCAATGGGTTAGCCAGCATGTCATGATTTATTTTATGTTACAACCCCAATTCCAATGAAGTTAAGACGTTTGTGTAAAACGTAAATAAAAACAGAATACAATGATGTGCAAATCCTTTTCAACCTATACTCAATTGAATACACTACAAAGACAAGATATTTAATGTTCAAACTGATAAACTTTGTCTTTTTTGCAAATATTCACTCACTTTGAATTTGATGCCTGCAAGACTTTCCAAAAAAGCTAGGACAGGGGCATGTTTACCACTGTGTTACATCACCTTTCCTTTTAACAACACTCAATAAGCATTTGGGAACTAAGGACACTAAATGTTTAACCTTTGTAGGTGGAATTCTTTTCCATTCTTGCTTGATGTACTTCAGTTGCTCGACAGTCCAGTATCTCAGTTGTCGTATTTTGCGCTTCATAATGCGCAACACATTTTCAATGGGAGACAGGTTTGGACTGCAGGCAGGCCAGTCTAGTACCCGCACTCTTACTATGAAGCCACTCTGTTGTAACACATGCAGAATGTGGCTTGGCATTGTCTTGCTTAGATGGCAGCATATGTTGCTCCAAAACCTGTATGTACCTTTCAGCATTAACGGTGCTTTCACAGATGTGCAAGTTACCAATGCCATGGGCACTAACACACCCCCATACCATCACAGATGCTGGCGAATGCGCTGATATCAATCCGGATGGTCCTTTTCCTCTTTGGCCCTGAGAACATGACGTCCATAATTTCCAAAAACAATTTCAAATGTAGACTTGTCGGACCACAGCACACTTTTCCACATTTTTTGGAACATGTTGCAGGCATTGTTACGACTCTCTGCTCCATTACAAAAAGATAACATGGCTATAGGAGGTAGAGTAACATAAACACAGACCAATAGGCAGCCAACGAGTATTTAATGAACAAATCTCTAAGGCAACAGAAATAAAGGAGGAGACCAGGCTCAAAACAATCAGAAAAGGGGAAAACTCAGGGCCAACCTCACAATGGGCCATCTTTAGTATCCTTTAGTTTACCTAACACCAAAAACAAAGCCCCAACAAAACAAACTGTCCGCTCTCCCTCCTAACAACTAACAGCCAAACAAGCTGTCGCTCTCTCCCAGCCAGGAACAAAGAGCCATTATTATAGCCAGGTCCACAGGTGTTTCCCATTGACGATGAATCAGAGGCTCCTCCCTGGAACTATGTGCAGAACAGAGACAGTTAACATTATGTGGCTGTGATACCATTTACACATAAACCGACAAACAACAAACAAATTCAAAGTGAGTGAATATTTGCAAAAAATACATTAAAGTTGATCAGTTTGAACATTAAATATCTTGTCTTAGTAGTGTATTCAATTGAATATACAGTAGGTTGAAAAGTATTTGCAAATCATTGTATTCTGTTTTCATTTACGTTTTTCACAACGTCCCAACTTCATTGGAATTGGGGTTGTACAATGATTAATTGCTGATGTAATGATTGATCTATGGATGTCTACATGATAAATGCTATGATGGCCAAACGTGTGTGCACACCTGACAATCACACATGCAGTACAATCCCAGTTCATAAAATATGGCATTAAATATGAATCCCGGGGGCATTAAATATGGCTGTTATAGTGGAGGCTGTTAGAGAAGGAATTCAGCACTGAGTCCAGTTGTCTTACTTGAATATATTTAATAAAGCTTGGCCAAGGAGAAAGCTACATGCAACATGTGATGTGATATGCGTCTGAGGTGGAAGAGAAGTTAACAGGATTTTTAATGAAGAGAAAATAGGGGTGGCTACTGAGAGCCTTTTGAAGTGGTAATCATGAGGTGGCAATGATAGTAAAATGGTTTGTTTACAATGGTTATCAATCAAGATAAAGCAGGATACAAACAATGAAAGACATGTGACAGTGGGGGTTACAGTATAAAGACAATGAAGGGGTATAGTGATCATCACAGTTCTGTTGCCAGGCAATGATCTTTTATGAAGATAAGATCTGATAAGACTGGCAATCAAGAAATTCTCAGAAGCTATAATCGCATCTGGGAAAGGCTCTCCACTTTATTTTTGGTGTGTCTGGAAAAGCCCACAGCAAAAAAACCACATAGTTTGTGTCATTAAATGGACATCCTGGCTCAAGAGTCAGGATTCCATTTCATCCCAAAGTTTCTTGGTAGTTTGAGGAAATGAGGCATCGACCACCATACCCAGACACTGACACCCCCAGACACTGACACAAGGTGCGACCACTGTCTGCTGTTACATTACATGTAGGGCATTCCGAAAGAAACCGTTTAACCCTCCTGTTGTCCTCCGGGTCAGACTGACCCAACGCACTAGCACTTTGTGGCAGATTGAGGGCACCAATCCTAATTCTACAGTTTACACAGACATATGATGTGCACTGATGCCACAACAAGGTAGTGTGTTAGAAAACTGAGGACAACAGGAGGGTTAAAAGGCAAGATAAACAAACAAATACCGAAATAAAGAAATACACAAAGCACTGACACTAAAGAGAACTACACAATCAGACATAATAAGGTGGCGCCATCTGCTGGCATAATATGATGGACAACAGGAGGGTTAAGTGATAAAGGTGATTATATACCCTGTGCAGTGCATAGGGAGCAGGCTATGGCAGCGTTTCTGAAACCAAGCTCAGCTGCTGCATGTCCTGACCCACCCTGCTGCCAGTGCTTGTCTATGGAGATGGGCATGGCTGTATGCTTCAGGTGAAGCATACGCTCCACACTTAATGTGATTAGCTGTCCGCGTGTCTGGCCTTATAGGCTACAGCAGTTTCTCAAATGGGATACGCATACACCTAGAGTACCAAAAGTAGTGTACAGAAGATGTACTCTGCAGTACATCGATCGACGGAAGCCATCATACATTGTGCTGTGCTTGTCAAAGTGTTGTCAGAAGAAGCAGCTTAGGTTTAGCTTGGGTCCGATTAGGTTTCTACAATAAAGAAATGCTGTATACAGTACATCTTCATAAGGGGCACATTTTCATTGATTGTCATTGAAATAAAGTAGTAATATGTGTGATATATATGCGTTAGCATGCTAAACTGCCCGCCCGTCTCATCCCCAGGCTGAGCACGAGCTCCGCGTGGCCCAGACGGAGTTTGACCGGCAGGCGGAGGTCACCAGGCTGCTGCTGGAGGGCATCAGCAGCACACACGTGCGTCCCGCCCCACCCCCACCTCCACCTCCACCCCAACCTCCACCCCAACCCCCACCTTCGCCCCAACCCCCACCTTCGCCCCAACCTCCACCTCCACCCCAACCTCCACCTCCACCCAACATGCAGGGGTGGCCAGACGTGCGTGTGTGAGGACTGACGAGCCCCTCTGTTACAGGTGAACCACCTGCGCTGCCTTCATGAGTTTGTGGAGGCCCAGGCAGCGTACTACAAACGGTGCCATTCGCACATGCAGGACTTGCAGAAGGAGCTGGAAGGGTAAGACTTCGACACGGGTTCCTACATATTGCAGTCACACGGAAAACCCCAAACATTTTAGCGTTTGTGAGTCATGGAATATGGGGATGTGTGCATGTGCCTATTACTGTTCTATTTGAAAACGAAGAAATGACACCACACCACACTACCTTGTACAACCATGATCAGACCAGATGTGGTTTTATTGTTACCGCTCAAAGTTAAGGGCTCCAGAGATTAATGTCAAAATCTTCAGATTCTATCACACAAGTGTCTAACTATTATTTATGACTCCTCATACATTGATTGGACACAACACTCAAGCTGTAAGGAGAGCCAGAACACGTACAATCTGTAAGATATACCCCTTGGGCAACTTCACAATAGCAAATCCCGAAAGTACGGTACAGTAGGTCATGTGATCCGTTTTCCCATCACCACAGAAATTAGTCAGCAAAGTTTCTCTTTTGGATATGACCTCATGTTACTGTTGATAACCACCAGGGACTAACACAAGCCTGTGAGATTGCACAATGATGTGCAACCATTGTCAACCATGTCAACATTTTTTAATGAGCAGTTCACATAATGATATATGTGATCAAATATATACATACACACCATTAGCAGTGGCAGAGTCATTTATATGGTTAAATTATGGTGGGATTATTCCCACGCATTAACCCCACCATAATTTTACCAAATAAAATACTCTGCCGTGGTAGGGCTCAAATCAATGTGTGAATTTCAGTGTGGTTGCAAACACAATATAACATCATACATTAGGCTGATGTCTGCTAGATGATTGCTCTGACTCCTTTTCACGCTCTAAATTACCATCCATCCATCCTCAACCGCTTATCTGAGGTCGGGTCACGGGGGCAGCAGCTCCAGCAGAGAACCCCAAACTTCCCTTTCCCTGGCCACATTAGCCAGCTCTGACTGGGGGATCCCGGGGCATTCCCAGGCCAGTGTGGAGATATAATCTCTCCACCTTGTCCTGGGTCTTCCCCGAGGCCTCCTCCCAGTTGGA
>JAODUG010004126.1:0-10798 GCA_027564795.1 Aphredoderus sayanus
TTGAACATGCATGGAAAACATTGTTTAAACCCTTTACAATAAAGATCTGTAAAGTTATTTGGATTTTTACAACATTAGTGTTGAAATACAGTCCTGAAAAAGGGACGTTTCTTTTTTTGCCGAGTATTGATGTGTGTATATATATATATATATATATATATATATATATATATTAAAATATACACTAATTTAAAATGTGATGACTGCAACGCTCTGCAAAAACATTTGAACAGTTTAGTGTTTACCACTGTATAACATCATATTTCCTTTACTGACACTTAGTGTGTGGACACTGAAGACACCAGAGACAAGTTGATCAAGTAGAACTGCAGATCAAATCTTAAAAAGACCACCATCCACACTGACTAAAAAGCAGCTGATATATATGACACCACATCGCCAGTCATGACAACCATGGAGGATGAAAATCGTAGCTATGCTAAATACCTTAGGTTGCAACTCCCCTGGCTGATTAAGTCCTTTCAGAAGAGACAATTGCAGAGTGTTTTTTCTTCTTCTCTTAACCCTCGTGATGTTCTTAATTTTATCAAATTATGCCACTAGAGGGTGCCATCTGATTGTGTGTGATTTTGTGTTTTATATTAATTGTCATTGCTCTGTGTATTTATTTCTTTATGTATTTGTTGTGCCTTTTGACCCTCCTGTTGTTCTTGGGTTTCAAACTCACACCTTGTTGTGCCAGTAGTGCACATGTGTGTGTGTAAGCTGTAGAATTAGGTTTAGCGCCTTCTATCTGCCACAAAGAGCTAGTGATTTAGGTCATTTTGACCCGAAAGACATCAAGAGGGTTAACACAGCGCTACGCATTATCCCAACTACCACCATCATGGAAACCAATGATGGATAAATGTGAGAATAAGATAAAGAATGCAAAGAGTGCCCTCCCTGGAGAAGAAGATTGGAAGCCAAGCTCAAGAAAGCAGACAGATGTGTAGAAGGGTGTCATGAGAGAAAGTTCCTCGATAGATAAGAAATACAGCAAGATGTCCAAGTGAGGCTCTACAGACAGCCAAACAAAGGTAGCTAGACTGAAGAGATACACAAGAGGAGCAGAGACCAAAAGAATACATGTCCTGTTCTCCAAACACCCAGCTAAGGTGCAATCTCATCTGCAAGGAAACAATAGCACGAGAACACAAGAACAACAGCATGAACTGGTAAGAGTAGGGATTCACCCAGACAGGGCAGGACAATCCTGATCATGAAGAATCTCCATAAGGGTACAACAACTTCAAGCTACCGGCCGATAACCTGCCTCTCCCTCAACATGGAAGCTCCTCTCAGGCATCAACAGCTGTTGAGTAGACACATGAGCAAAGCTCAGAACAACACTGGATACAACACCAGAGGGCCAAAGCAACATCTCTACTGGCCCTACCTGGCACAAAGCGGAAATGCGGCAATGCAAGTCATTTCTCGTTTCAGACCGACGCAGTAGTCATTTTCCCATCCTGCACCCACGTTGTTTAAATAGCTAATGCACTTGCACCAATTTGAGTGACTGTGTTTGTGTTGGTCTAAACATGAGGTGTGGTCTGGCGCATTGCTATCTTGAGGCATCGAAAAGTGATTGCACAGCAAAAACCAGGTCTAAAGTCAATGGCATAGTATTTCACTTTTGTTTTAAGGCAAAATAATCAACAATGTCACGCTGCAGTGCAGGCAAAGCCTGGTTCTCTCACTCTTGTCATCTATTATTGGTTCTGTCACTCTCTTCCACTTTCTGGAACAATTTCTCTCTTACCTGCTCTCTCTTTTTGGAGCTTTCTCACTCCCACTCTCTGGCTCTTTCTCCTGCTCTCCCCCTCCCTCTCTGTTCTGGCCGGAGCAAGGGCAGTCAGCTATATAATATAAGCTACACTCGAACATCAACTTGCCAGTTCATCATCATTGCTACTAGCTGCTACGTTGCTGTTATCGCTGGTTTGTTTGTTTTTGTGTCTCTTGTGCCTGCCCTGATCTGTGTCTCATCTCCATGCAGTTCCGTCTACCCAGCTCCAACCCTGTCTCCCACCTGTCCTGAGTCTGTCTTGTCTGGTCCCTTCCTCGGAGGTTTAAGCAGTCCTGTCTGCTTTTATCCGGAAGGTGTCCGTCCTTCCTGCCCTTTCATCGGGGAGCTCTGCAGTTCCACCTCCTCTGCTCCAGCCAGTTTACTGCCTGTCCTCTGTCTGTGTCCCACCAGACTCCCGATCAGGCACACGCTCTATCTACCTGCCTCCTGGCTTGTCCACCACTCTGCCCTGCCCTCGTCATGGTCTGCCCGGCCTTATAAATGAATTCCATTAACCCTTGCTTGCCTGTCTCGCTTCCTTTTGTGTCTGCGCTTGGGTTCACCAGCCTTGATCCGTGACAGATAATGTCTATGGCGGGTGCACAACATAGACACATGTTCACACAGGGAAGTCAGGAGCATACAAACAGGCAAAGAATAATAAGAAAACATTTTAAGAATATAATGAAAGATTATTAGTGTTTACATATTTACTAGGGATCTTGGTGAAATCCTAATGTTGCCAGTTTCCTTTGGAGAGAAGCGCTTCTTTTAATTTTGCAAACCCGCCATTATAAAAGCAATCCACCAAAGTGTGCCTGGATTTTAAAAATAAATGGGAGATGACACTGATTCTACCCAAATTCCAGCATCCTGAGAGTATACGAACGACAAAAATATGGAAGGTGAGGATCAGTGAGCGTCAGAGCCAATATCCAGGATGAAACAAGAAGCATCTATTATTACAGGATGGATGGGTATCAGGAAGATGGCCCCCCCAGGATGAACTGCTAAAGAGTGCCTCAGGCAGAAAAAGACAAAGGGATGAGGAAGAGAAGGTATCATGTGGCTGACATCAAGTCATCCTACCAGTGGAACAGGCCAAGCTGAAGGACAGTACAGAGGTTCTGATCATGGCAGATCAAGAACGGGCTCTATGCATCAAAGCCATAGCGGCAGACAGGACCAAAGATGCTGTCTGTCAAAGATGCCCCTGAGAGAGTCCAGCTATGCGCTGTAGCAGGGTGCAAGATTCAAGCTGGGTAGCATAAGAGGCATAACAAAGTGGCTGGAATAGTGTACAGGAACATCTCTGCCAAGTACGGGTTACAAGTCCCCAAGTCCCAACGGAAGACATCACCAAAAGTGGTTGAGAACAACAGAGCTAAAATCTTGTGGGTCTTCAAGTTCCAGACTGACAAAGAACTACTGGTTAACAAACCAAACATAGTGGTGATTGACAAGGATCAGATGATGTGAAAACCAAGTGTTATTAGGGAAATTGCCATTTATGACAGTATACTATACAGTATATGTATTTATATACAATATACGGTATACAGTATATTTACACTGTATATATGTTTTCTCCTAATGAGGGAGGGGGAGAGAGAGAAAGGGACAGAGAAAATCAGTAAGATAAATGATTTCAATGGCCAAGCAAATGTAATAATGTATTGGTCATTGAAGCTGAAAGAATATATTATGTATACAATGGTACCATATACATATGCTATGTAACAGAATTTTGGCAGGGAGAAATGTAATACAAATTGACACAAACCCTATGTGCCTCTCCAGTGGACTTTCAGAGCAACTGAAAAGATAATTATTAATTAATACAAACCACGAAATTTGGCGATACAATGATGTGCGCATGTGAATATTTCGACAGCCCATTGGCCGATTGTGACATGTGACCTTTCTTTTGTAGAAACATCACATTTGCTGAGCTGTGATTGCATTATATATCCACAAGATGATGACAAACACCAAGCGTTGTCATTGGGAAAATTTACACATGGCATTGAAAGACCTCATTCTGATCCATTTAGGCAGAGGCAGATTCATTGAAATCGCATCAGAATGAGAGAGACATGGGAATATCTATTTCACGTGTTTTATTATCAGACACTACTTTTGGTTACACAAACAACAAAGGTAAGACCCTATTTGGTGTTGTAATTCGAAAAAGTAAAAAGTAGTTGTTGTAGATGGCGTTTCATCAATATTTTAGTGGGTGCTGGTAATGGAAGAACACATCTAACATTGCTGTTTTGTGACGTGTCAGTTTTTGAGTGACATTTCGTTTGTGCAGACAGCGTGAAAGGAACAAGTTATCTGGGTGCATATATGGGGGAGTGCAAGGTTTTAAAATACATTTCCGCTTTTGCAATTTGTGTATGTATTTGTTTGGGGTTGGACTATTGTTTGGTTGGGCAACACTGGTTTTGATAGATCAATAGTTGAGACGCTTCACGTTCCAACAATGTATGACATGACAGTTTTCACATGTTATGTAATACTTCCATGTAAGGGGGAGGGGGATAGATGTAGAGGTTAATTCATCCATCCCTCCATTCTCAACTGCTTATCTGAGGTCGGGTCGCATCCTTAACAGATGCCCAAACCACCTCAACTGGCTCCTTTCAACTTAAAGTGCAGTGGCTCTACTCCGAGTTCCTCTTGGATACCCGAGCTTCTCACCCTATGTCTAAGGGAGACACCAGCAACCCTCCTAATGAAACCCATTTCGGCCGCTTGTATGAAGTTCTTACGGTCATGATCCAGCCTTCAAGACCATAGGTGAGGGTAGGAACAAAAATTGCCCGGGAGATCGAGAGTTTTGCCTTCCGCCTAAGCTCTCGTTTCATTGGTGCGATTAAGCAATTGCAAAACCTCTCCCGTGGATTCTCTTGCCAATCTCTCGCTCCAATGTACCCTAACTCGCGAACAATACCCCCAGGTACTTGGGACTCCTTCACTGGGGTAAGGACTCATTCCCTACCTGGAGTTGGCACTCCATAGATTTTCTAATGAGAACCAATGGTCTCAGATTTAGAGGTGCTAATCCTCATCCCAGCCGCTTCACACTCAGATGCGAACTGATTCAGTGAGTGCTGAAGGTCACGGACTACAGGACCACATCATCTGCAAAGAGCAGCGATGAGATCCGCAAGCCACCGAATCGCAATCCCTCCACACCATGACTATGCCTCGATATCCTGTCCATGAATACCACCAACAGAATTGGTGACAAAGTGCAGCCCTGGTGGGGACCAACACCCACCTGGAATGAGTCTGATCTACTACCAAGAATTTGGACACAACTCTCGCTTTGGGTTTATGCATCCTAAACTAGTGGGGGTGTTTTCAAGGCCCCTGGCCAACACCCCCACTGGGAGCCTGTGATGACATCCTACACCCTGAATGCGCACACACACAAACCCCAAGTACAACTAGGGTTGCAAGCAAATCTGGGCAGGGCTTCGCACGTCGGAGCGTGCCATGGACGCAGCCCTGAATTGTAACAAGTTTTGGACGTTGAGCGATGATGAAAAGTTGCACTTCCTGTCACCAGTAGGTGGTGCAATGACTATAACCCCTAAATGACATATAGATGTCTTCAGGCTGAGACTGTTATCCAACATGTGAAATTTGGTAGTGATTCCACCCTGTACAGTAATGTTACAACAACTTCCTGTTTAACAGCGAAGAATGGACACCCCTCTAAACAAACTATCACAAGCTTCAAAGAACAACATCATTTATGTCATAAAACTAGACTGGAACATGAACATTTCATGTAAATCAAATAATGAATGTCACACAAGGCTTATTTCTGGTTGCCAGTAGGTGGCGCAATGACTATAACTCCTATAGACAGGTGGATGTGCTGAGGCCAAGACTCTTAACCATCATTAGAAATTTGGTAGTGATATGACAAGGTACAGTGAAGTTACAACAACTTCCTGTTTCATGGCGAAGGATTGGCACGCCTTTAAACAAAACCTCACAAGCTTTACAGCTTGGCATCAGGGGAAATTAAGCACTAAATAGAGTTTGCTTAATTTAAAAGATGGAGTCCCAACTATAAAAATACTTTTAGGGTTAGCACCTTTAGTGAAACATGATAAAAAATATGTAATCTAAACGACATTTTTCAAACATGCGCAGTGCCAACTTGTCCTACCATAGAATGTGACGTCACGAAATTGGTTGGTGTCCTAGCCAAATTGTACGGAACCCTGGAGAGGAGATGTGGAAAAGAAAATAGCAGCACTATATTGTGCGCACGAAATATGATTTTGTGCACACGAAATAGGAATTTGTGCGCAAGGTTTCGTTATCTTGTCCGCACGGAATAGGATATTGTGCGCACAAAATAGACGTTCCGGTTCCCACCATACACACGCAAGATCACATGCATAGCCACTACTTAAGAGACGTAGCCTGCAGCTGGAGAGATTGAGGAGCGTGTTATGGAGTTTTTAAGAAGTAGAGGTATTCACGAAGACTGCATTAGAAAACTTTAAGATAAATATGTAAATAGCGCATCCCTAAATTTAAATAAACGCGGATAAGTGCAACCATGTCCATTATGGAACTGAGTGTTGAATGTTGTATGGGTACAAACCATGCAAACAAACTCCTATTTCGTGCGCACAAAATCATATTCCGTGCACAAAATACAGAAATCGTGCACACGAATTCCTATTTCGTATTTTCTTCTCTATATGTCCTCTCCAGGGTCCCGTAAAATTGCATTGACTCCTAGCTAAAACTACTGGCAGCACTGACGCAACAGAAAATAACAGGAAAGCCAAACTAAAAAGCAATATAAGGAGGATCACTTCTGTATTGCTACTGCATGCAGCAATTAATTTTATAGTCAAAAACAAAATACAATTCTTGACTTACATACTTTGCCTTACAAGAGGCATGACGTTTTTTCTCATTGGCTAGTTGCACTAAAACAGACTCCTCCCGTTAGTAGTGATGCTAGGGTTTGTAGCGACTTCACTAGTTCAGTTTAATTAAACATTTGATTTTACAATGCTTAACATTACACCATCAATAACAATCTGGTAAATCAATTTCTGACATTGCACTGTGCATGATTCAAATTGTTAGTCACTCACAGTGAAGCTACACAAACAAAATAAAACAACATCTTCATGCAAGTGAACCTTTATTGTTTAAAAATACAATGATAATGTATGCACACACATACACATATATACACGCACACAGCGTATACTATGTAATATATACATGTAGCCTACATAATACCTATTTAACCCACTCTAGCTCCCCATCAAAAGTAATGTTTAATATACAGTTGTGCAGGAGACACACACATTGTGAACAGCTACTGGCTGGCGATTGAAGGTATGGAGAGATGTCTGTCAAAGCATTCTTCATACACCCCTGAACAAGAGAACATGCAGTTTCTCCAGCCAAATTCTGCTGCCTTGAACATCTGCAATTTATAGTCGACAAAGTACTAAAAAAATAATAATAACTGAAGGCATTCATACAAGGCAACTTGAGGGTCTTCATTCTCTACACACCAAATACGCTACCCAAAGAGAGATGTTCCTGTGGGCTTGCCTACGTGTAGCTGCGCTGGATCATAACTTCAATGTCAGAGAGACAAAACAAAGAAGGGTCAGAAACAATACAAAGACATCTGGTTCAAACTAGATATTACGTTATTGTGACTTAACGAAAGAAAACGGTTTCATACATACGGAGTTTCAAATATGTATACAGTATTTTTCCCGTTTTACATGCCAAGTAGCTGGTGCTAGGCTAATAGCTACCATTACAATACCTGCTGTTGATGGGCTACTTCAGGGTCTCGGCACGGACGTAGAGAAAGCACTGGCACTTCCAAAGTGTCCCTCTCACAGTAGATCTAATACATATAAGCAGGAAGAGAAATCCACGCTAGCCTCCGTGAGAGCAGATCAAATCGCTTGCGGTCGGCATTTCAACGCAGTTACTGGTACTATACGGTACAGTAGCACACATGCGCCAGGTGTACCTCCCCACATGTCGCAGAACGATGACTGCTCCTCTGAACAAACTAAGGTTACTTTTTTCATCCTCCTCAAACACTCTAGTATCAGAAGTCCACAGCATAAAATTTGACATTTCCTGTCGCCAGTAGGTGGCCCTATAACTCTGTGAGAAAATTGCCACGCCACGGACACGCCCATCAGTGAAAACTCACCGTTTGTACAACTTTTAATCCCCATAGTGTTAACATGGCACAGAGCAAATGTAAGGTTGGTTTCAAATGTAAGGATGGGACCAACTAACCTGGCTCTGCCCAACTATTGTTCTTAGCTAAATTTTCGCTAAATTAGTGTTTGACCAGCCACTGGATGGCGGATAAAACTGCCATCCAGCTACCAGTGGAAGTGCATACTTATTGACAATACTTTACCTAGCTTGGCTGCACTCCCCTACAAGTTTTTTGAAGCCATTATAAGCTGTTACAAAAACTCTTATTTTAGCGCATTTAAAGACATATTTTGAAAATGTAACCCTACTTCTTGCTTCATTTTCCTACACATTCAATGGCTGTTAACCTGAAAGTTACTCTTTACTATTTTCGGGTATAAATAATGTAATTGATTTATACATTGCTTCGCCGGCTCAATGTCAGCTTGGTAAGGAGAAGAACGGGGGAAAAAGAAAATCAATTTACTCACATCACATACTACATACTATTTTTCCTTCCCCTCGATCCCCTAATTCTTTCTAGCATGCTCTCTCAGCAAAGAGAGGGGGAAGGGGGTGTTGAAATACAAACCAAAAAGTACACTACACTTTTTTCTAAAAGGATATCAAACTAACAAAATATAAGGAATTCTGATATTAGGAAATTGGTTGGCACTGTACATCCACCGACGAGAATGCCACAGGCAGACAGATAAATCATTTTTAAATGAAAAAGCTTTCAGTTGATGATTTCATTCACACAGTAAACAAGTCATTTTGCATTTACCGATACAGTACATTTGTATTGCTGCCAAATATATCAAGATGAACTGAGGAAAAATCTTACTTTCTTACTCAAGGTAAAAGCCAGGTTGAGGGGTGTAAGTTAAGATCAAACCTCTTTCTGGCGCCACAGTCTTTTGAATCACTCACTATTAAAGCCAGTCAAATCCAGTCCATCTAGTCCAACTCTCTCGCAGTCCCAGTTGGTTACTTCCAATTTCTTTACCTCTCTAGTACAGCAGGACATCTAAAAGCAATTTTCCTCAGACTGCATGTGTAACTGTAGCTCCAATACTAAGCCTTTTCTCCCTGCTGCAGAAACACTGAATTAAAAGGAAAGTAAAATGCAATGGGAGGTGCTGTGAAAGGCTGCCCCCCATCCCTCAAACTTTCTGTGCCATCTCTACTTTTGCAGAGGAGAGATAGTTAAATGAAAACAAATTTGTGTCGCGCATTCCTCTTTAGGAAATTTGGTTCCATTAAAGACGATACTCTATCCTGGAAATGGACTGCTGTAATTATGAATAAGCGAGAGCAGCTGAATATGTAGTTGCATTGTTATGTGTTGTGACTGTTGTCAAGTCACTACATTCAGTCTAACAAAAATCAACAAGTCTTGAAGTAATGAAATTTACAACTGAAATACCATCCATGTTCTGCTGTTCTGCTGGATTTGGGCTATTCCACTGTTGAGGTGCAAAGGCTTCTGAGGTCCAGATTCACGCAACATTATAACTTTAATACCATCATTGTGTGGTACTACATTTGGCTTGAGTGAGAGCAGCAGCCAGACTTAACCCATTGTGGTAGATAGTAACACCCCCACACCCTCCCCATGCACCTAGCGGCAGACTACACTTCTGAAATGATTACTGGCTGACATTTATAACCAATCATGTGATTTTATCTAATCTGGTTGGGCCCAGCATTCCTATGATCCTTAAACTGAACAAAATACTGTACATGGTTTATGTATTAATTTTCCCCCCAAAAGGGGGGATTTTTCAGGCATCAAATCAAACATAGGAGTGAAGAAAGAGAGAAAGAGAGGGCGAGATTATCTCTCTACCGCGTAATATTGGTACTTCGCAAAACGGATCAAGGACTTTTTTTTTTCAGATTATGACACCATTGCTTTTCAGTGACCTGATTTGAAAATTTTACTCATGTGAACTCATGTTTGTGTGTCTGTGAGTGTTTCTGAATATTTCAATACCCCTCTCTTTTTTCTTCACTGCATCTGTCTTTCCACTCTAGTTTGCTTCCAGCCCTCCCCATTGGGTCAGGTATGGGGAGATGTGGGCCTCTACTGTCTGTGGCAGGTGACTGGGTGAAGAGTATTTGGGCAAGAAGGTGGAAAGACACGTCTGTTGAAAGCACTTCCTGGGCTGACGGGCTAAGAGCATAGGTGGCTCCTCTGGGATGCACATGCAAACCACACTTCACAGCCTATACACTAGGCACTTCAGTTTAGTTCCGTCTGTTCTGGCTGAAGGTTCACACATTTGTGGTGCAGCAAATACGGTGTGAGTATCCTAAAACGTACACTGCTTGTACACAGGTATTTAGTGTGCAAGTTGTGGCACATTATTTAGATATCCAATGGCTTAATTAAGGCACCTGACTGACACAAGATGTGGGCACCTACTGTATACGTTTTTCTTAAAAATGTACTGACTATATGTTTACTACAACATATTTGTTTGGTCACTGTATGGAATTTATCTACTTTAACCCTAGTCAGATTTATCTGAAATTTGTTTACAAGACTTCAAATAGTGTCATATAGTGAGATAGGATAAATTAAACAAATCATAATTTCAGTTCATTAGATACAGTGTCCAATCAAATGTAATCTCTAATATCAGTGTTAAAATATTGTCAATGAAATTGTGGGGCCAGATAATTGTTATGCTATACACTCACCTAAAGGATTATTAGGAACACCATACTAATACTGTGTTTGACCCCCTTTCGCCTTCAGAACTGCCT
>JAODUG010004127.1:0-10798 GCA_027564795.1 Aphredoderus sayanus
ACACCTTGTTGTGCCAGCAGTGCACATCATATGTCTGTGTAAGCTGTAGAGTTAGGTTTAGCGCCCTCTATCTGCCAGAAAGAGCTAGTGATTTGGGTAATTCTGACCCAGAGGACATCACGAGGGTTAATGTTCTGTGTCTACCTACTGTGGTTAATGGGGTGGATTAGGTTTTTATATGCAGTGCCCTGTGCAAAGAAGGAGTCAGCAATGCTGGAGGAAGACATTGACACATTGATATTTCAGCTCAACATCCAAAACATAAACTCCTCTCCCTTCAGTGGCTCCCTCAGAAGCTCTGCACCACCCACACACTGGGTGGGGGTTCCCATAGAGAGCCAGGGCTGTGTAAGAACAGCCATATTATCTGTTATTATCTGGCAGCTCGCTGAATTTGAAAGAAAAAAAACTAAACAAAAACCCAACAATGTCACACATGATGGGCAGCTAGCAAGGAGACACTCGCTGAATTTGACCACACAAAAATAAATGAAATAAAATATATAAATAATAAAATATATATAAATAATAATAAAAAAACAAAAATAAAAAACAGACTGCCGGTCTTTAAACACTGTAACCTGTAGCAACACTGATTGGCGGGTCTCACCAGAGCGGTGGCGGGGGCCCCAGCGCGTCCCGACCGCAGGGTCAGCCTCACGTGGTGCTTCTTCTCCAGCCAGCTCTGCACCTGCCGCAGCTTGGTGGAGAGGTCGCCTGCCGCGATGTCCGCAGACAGCGTGAGCTCCTTCACCTGCACCACACCTGGGGATGGGGGGATGGGGGGTTGTCAGGGTGACTCGTTTCAACATCCTCACCACTATAATGTTACCCCTCCTGCTGTCCTCCGGGTCAAACTGACCCAACACACTAGTTCTTTGTGGCAGATAGAGGGTGCTAATCTAATTCTACAGCTTACACACACATATGATGTGCACTGCTGGCACAGCAAGGTGTGTGTTTGACCCTCGTAATGTACTCAGAAATCTCTTATTTAGCCACACGGCGGCGCCGTCTGATTGTGTATGATTTGTGCGTTTTTCAATTGGCACTGCTGTTTGTTTTTATTTATTTAGACAGCCGCAGACGCTCGACTCCGTTCCTAGCAACACCGTAACCGCTAGCAACACCGTAACCGCTGCGTATACTGTAACTGCTAGCAACGCCGTAACCGCTGCGTATACTGTAACTGCTAGCAACACCGTAACCGCTACGTATACTGTAACTGCTAGCAACGCCGTAACCCTTGCGTATACTGTAACTGCTAGCAACACCGTAACCGCTGCGTATACTGTAACCGCTAGCAACACCGTAACCGCTGCGTATACTGTAACTGCTAGCAACACCGTAACCGCTGCGTACACTGTAACCGCCAGCAACACCGTAACCGCTGCGTATACTGTAACCGCCAGCAACACCGTAACCGCTGCGTACACTGTAACCGCTAGCAACACCGTAACCGCTAGCAACACCACTACACGTACCGGCACCCGCCTTGGCCTTCTGCTTCTCCCGCAGGCGCATCTGCTCCTCGTGGATCTGCCGGCCGCTCATCAGCCGGTACACGGGGGGGTCGGCGTGCTCGCTGAGCAGCACCAGCTTCAGGCCCCGCTCGTCCATCAGCCGCAGCGCGTCGGAGCGGTGCATGGTGCCCAGGCTCTCGCCCGTCTCGCTTATCACCAGCAGGTGGCGCGGCTGGATCTTGCGGCCGACGCTGCTGATGGTGGCGCGGGCCCGGGGGTCCTGCTTTGTCCTCTTGGCCGCGGCGGGGGGAACTGCGGGGGCGCGGCTCCCGTCGCCGTCGGCGGGGCTTCCGTTCCCCCCCGGAGCGGAGCCGGAGGACAGGAGCGCCCGTGCCCAGGAAGGGGCGGTGTTGTTGTTGTCGCGGCGCGCCAGCAGAGCGGCCCGCTGAGCGCGGGGGAGGGGGGCGGCACGACCACACACGCCCCGCCCCGCCTGGCTCAGCATCCACCCGAGGCCCGCTGCCGACATGCCCCTGTGCACGGATGTCTCACAAGCTCCTCTCTGACAAACAGTAACACATTGGTCGTCACGAACCAAACAGGCCTGGGCTTTTAACCCTCATGATGTCCTCTGGGTCAAACTGACCCAATGCACTACCTCTTTGTGGCAGATAGAGGGCGCCAATCCTAATTCTACAGTTTACACAGACATATGTCTGTGTTACACATATGTCTCTGTAAACCATCAAACCATAAGCAGGTGGCGCCATCTGCTGGAAAACAAAGATACAGCGCATTTAAAACCTGAGGACAACAGAAGGGTTAAAAACAATATCTATTTTCACAAGCAATATAACGCCATGGAACAGTAAAAACACCTCTACAGTAGAACAACTTCTTACACAGTTCTTTTGTTTAAAATTATTTAAAATGGGATATCGTGCTTGCCAGCCTAAAGATCTCTATTATAAGGAAGCATTAGAAAGGATCTCTTATATCTAATAGCAGCCTAGTCCATAACATACGGGCACTGTTAGGCTGATCATTACATACATCTGCACAATGATTTGGGTGAATGTTTATTTGGTGCAGGTTCAGGAGTTTGCAAGGACACTTGGACAATCTTACCAGATCAATGTCAACACACATGTAGCTCAATGTTTGTGGATACAACTGCCAGTTCATTGAGCTTGTATTGGACATTATAGATGTACTTACGTAGATGAGTTCAGCCTCGTGTGTCCATGGCACACCGTATTATTACTATTATTATTATTATACTAATCACAAACTAATGTCATCTAGTCTAGATTGTGTTCCTGTCTGAACACTTCTTCTTCGTCGTCGTCGTCGACTCGTGGTTCAATCTACTTCTTCGCTTCGTCTCTTAGCATAACCTGCGTATAGGTGTTGCTGCTGCCATCTTCCGGAGAGTGTTGAAATTGCTCTTTATATGCACGCTGTCTACTGCATCTGTTCTGCTACAGGTTGAATGGTGAGTGCCTGTGCAGACCATGGTGCGGCCACGTAAGCAGAGGATATCGCAACAACCTGAGACTGCAATTCCATACTGTATAAAATATTTATCCCTCCTGTTGTCCTCGAGTTACAAACGCTTTGCCACCAGATGGCATCTGATTGTGTATGATTGTTTTTTTTAAAATGTTTTTATTGTCAGTTCTGTCTGTATTTATTTCTTTATTAATTATTTCTTTATGGGTTTGTTTGTTTTTTTCGACTGGTTGACGTAGTGTAAGTTCCCGTTACCTCCATAGAATACAATTCTGCCGTTCACATTTAGGGCCCTACATAAGGATCCTCACTAACCTCCTTGAAGAAGAATATTCCTGCCCTGCACACTATACCGATCCTCCTCGGCAGGTCTAGTAGTCGCAACACCGGAAGGGAACCTCACCACAGTATACCTATTATTATTAGTAGTAGTAGTAGTAGTAGTAGTAGGCCTATTATATTAGCCTATACGCTATAGCTTATATATTAGCCCACACAAAAATGAACTGCAATTTTGATGGACGGCTCCCCAGATGGTTGTGTACATATAATTATATATGGTGGTTGTGTTTGTAACAGCCATCTGTATATATACTGTATATACTTTTATAATATAATAGATGAGACAATGGGCCCTGCTCAGCAATGAGTACTCCTCACCCCCCTCTAAAGTCCTACAGGGACAACTTTAGGGATCAACCCTCACTTGAAAGGTGTGTCGTGATGTTTTTGTTTTCCTTTTGCATAACTGCATCCTGAGCAAAGAATGATACACTCCCTCTGTGTGTCCTTGTCATCAAAGCTCCTCTCCTCCTCCTTTGTTTCCATATTCAAGACGGGTATTACCCCAGTGTGAGTAGATGTGTCAGCCGAATCGATCACTTCAGAGTCGCGTTCTATGTGTGAGTGTGGATGGCGTGAGACTTGATCACTGACCTAGAGGCCAGTGTAGGGGAACTACACTGCCTATATCCTCTCTGGTGACAAAACGGCAGCTGTGTGATGTGAACTCACTTGCTATAGGCCTAACGTACTGGTGCTACACCAGATGCTGGAAACACAGATGTAGCCTACAATATCACTTCAACCTCATATCGACCATGGTTTGGCCAAACACCCTTAGTACAGTAGCCTGACCTTCTAGGCCACCATGATTATAGTGTGGAAAAGTGCTGATGTTTGCATAATTTGCAAGTTAGATAGAAACACAGCCTATGCAAAGCAGTAAGTTAAATGTTAGTATCAGTTGGAAAGTGCGGTTTCTGTGATCATTTTCCGCATGCCGCACAGGTCACAAACAACGGGGTTAGAAAGTAGATACAAAGGAAAGTTGTTTTGAATGATCATATTCATTTGTAATGTTGCTTTGATCAGGGAACATGCAATGAATACTGCTCAGAATTCATATAGCCGGAAGAGTTTGACACCAAGCAGCTTCATGGCTTGGATTGCCTTGGGGTTTCTTCTCTGGAATTCTGAAGGTGAGTGAATACCTTGATAATAATAATAACAACATTTAATATCATCGCTATTATCCTGTGCATAACTAGTGTTGTTAGAATATTCATATTCATATAGGCTACCTATTGTAATGTTATTCCTAATACATATTATCATCATTTAAAATATAGTTTCATTTGCCATCCCAGGAGCCAAGGCAGCCACCAGAACGTCTTGTTTGTCTAATGACACATGGGTTGTTGATGCAGAGTATAATGACTGTATAGTCTGGACATTTAATACAAGTAAGTGAATTGTGCTATTGCTGTGTGGCTGGACCATGTACCATTTATGTATGGACAGTATTCATGTACTGTATGTACTGTATCTGTATGTACAGTATGTACTGTATGTATCTATGTACAGTATGTACTGTATGTATGTATACATGTATGTATGTACTGTATGTTTCTATGTATGACTGTATGTATGCATGCATGTATGTACAGTATGTACTGTATGTATCTATGTACAGTATGTATTGTATGTATGTATGCATGCATGTATGTACTGTATGTATGTATACATGTATGTACTGTATCTATGTACAGTATGTACTGTATGTATCTATGTACAGTATGTACAGTATGTATGTATACATGTATGTATGTACTGTATGTTTCTATGTATGTACTGTATGTTTCTATGTATGTACTGTATGTATGCATGCATGTATGTACTGTATGTATGTATACATGTATGTACTGTATGTATGCATGCATGTATGTACTGTATGTATGTATACATGTATGTATGTACTGTATGTTTCTATGTATGACTGTATGTATGCATGCATGTATGTACAGTATGTACTGTATGTATCTATGTATGGGTTTCAAACTCACACCTTGTTGTGCCAGCAGTGCACATCATATGTCTGTGTAAGCTGTAGAAATAGGTTTAGCGCCCTCTATCTGCCACAAAGAGCTAGTGATTTGGGTCATTCTGACCCAAAGGACATCACGAGGGTTAAGCAGTGTAGGTGGGTGTACATTTATTATTATTATATTTTTTTTTTAAACTATTTTCCTTCTAAATAGAATATCAGTCAAATG
Source organism: Aphredoderus sayanus (assembly GCA_027564795.1). Lineage (NCBI taxonomy): Eukaryota > Metazoa > Chordata > Actinopteri > Percopsiformes > Aphredoderidae > Aphredoderus > Aphredoderus sayanus. Next base: position 5,531 of record JAODUG010004127.1, read on the forward strand.
CTTAATGCTTAACAGTCATATATTTATTCAGTTTGAATGAGATTTAAACTTTTTATTTAGGTTACATACCATGTGACACAATGCTTTTGTGGTTTGTTGTTCTTGACTAAAATATATTTAGTAAACAATGGAAACAATCAAAACAATGAAAACAATGGAAACAACGGAAACAGTCAAAACAATGGAAACAACGGAAACAATGGAAACAACGGAAACAGTCAAAACAATGGAAACAACGGAAACAATGGAAACAACGGAAACAGTCAAAACAATGGAAACAACGGAAACAGTCAAAACAACGTATACAGTGGAAATGCTGGAAATATTTGTTTTGATTACACAAAGAGTAAGTAGCCTATACTTACATTTACTTTATGTAATCACATCTAAAAACAAACAGTACTAGTTGGAATCAAGGAAGAGTTGGAGAGTCTGCAAGTTTTATTGAAAAGTTGTCTTAAAGTCAATGCTCAATGTGTGGCACATTAACACACATTATTAAGACAAACATGAATCATCATATAGTGTACGTTATACAGTATAATATACAGTTGTCTTAAAGTCAATGCTCAATGTGTGGCACATTAACACACATGATTAAGACAAACATGAATCATCATATAGTGTACGTTATACAGTATAATATACAGCAACAAACCCTCCCCACACCAGCTTGAACTGACCTATGTTTGTGTGTGTGAGACCTTGACACAAGACCAGCGCCATTGTGTTCTCAGCCTGTTCCATCCATCAGCACTACAACACATGTTGTGTAACGTCTGGTACATTCAGTAGGCCCCTGTAAGCATGTCAGCACTATCAGGAAGGGGCGAAGTATATTTTCATTGGCTGTCAGCATTGTCACTCACAGGACTCTACATGTAATTCTAGCACAATGCTAGTGCAGTGCTTTATTTACTAATTTCAGTCACTCAGTATAACCATCACCTACTTATTTAACAGATTTGTAAGACCTGTAAACTGCCAGACACGTGTAGTTAAGTTTCCCAACAAATTAAAAGTTTAGTATCAGTAAGTATAACATCCGACTTGGTCATTTGGTGATGTAGTTGGTAGTTGGTTGTCGTGCATGTCAATCAAAACACCTCTCCTGTCAGGTAGGCGGGTCTTGGTGCAGTTAGCCAATGCTGTGTCCCAGACTTTATGCAAGTAAAGGCTGGCTCAGTGAGACTACTGCTATTGTGACTGTGACCTAGACTAATAACTCATAGAATCATAGTAGTATTATGATACATGTGTGGATATATATTTCCTTAAAGCCACACTCACACACAAACTCAATCAATGGCACTGAGGCCAGTCAGACATGCCCTGTTGTTGACTTGTCCTGGTGTTTCAGACAGGACAGTAATGCCTCTAATGCTGATGTGTTTCAGACAGTGACAGAAACAGTAATGCTTCTAATGCTAAATGAAGGTTTTCTTGTGTGCCACAGGTTTAATTCTACGTAACAGAACTGAAAGTGGCACATGGGGTGAGTAAATGCTGCTTGAGCCATTAGTACTCGCGGTGACGCAGATTCCCAGTGTGTCACTGAACACGTGTGTGTGTGTGTGCACACGTAATGCAGACGTCCAAGTAGAAGACATACGGCTGATGAAGGCCAATGGCTCCCTTCTGCTTGTCATGGGAAGGACCGTCATCAGTGCGAGTACCAGAGTGATCACCATAGTTGGACCCAACTGCACTGGCATCTTAAGGCCATTGCTTGCAAACAGTATGTTACTTTAACTAGTTAGTCTTAGTGCATTTGCTGACTGCTTGTAGCCTCTTCATGTTTAATTGCAAGGCAACGGTCTTGCTGACTATGCAGTTTTTTTGATGACTTGGTTCTATTGAAAGTATACCATGTAACATATCAGTTAAATATAAGTTAGTCTTAAGTCAGCAGCCTTGTACAATTTCTTCTATTGTTCCATAATAACAAGTCCTGTTGTCATTCTGCCCCATCAGCGATCTGCCCATGGTTTCGCAATATCACAGGTGGGCCTCTCTCCTTTACAGTTCCACACAAAGCTAGCTTTAGCCTTAAAGGTGCCCTGCTCCGTTTGTCTGGCATCACAGATTTCCATGGTCACAGATTTGAGTGTCACGCCCATGGGGGCACTAACCTGACACGCTAGAAGGGTTTGCTTACACACAACCATCTGGGGAGCCCTCCCCTAAAAAGGGCAGGCACTTTCAAAAAGTACTTGTCATGTGATTGGACGAACCTGTGAACCATCATAGCCAGTTGTTAAATCAACCTCTTGCCGAAGCCAGTCGGGAAATGAGTGAAAACATATTATACATTGAGAAAATCCTTTACTGTCGATGTTTGTTCTTCTTTCAATTAAATAATAATCTCCAGTTCAGATAAAACTGATGCTATTGTAGCGCCAGCATCTACATTAGCCACTTTAGGAACCACCATAGCTGTTTTTGAGCCATTTTCGCTGTGGTCACACCAAAACAACGCTCGTACCTACTGTACCAGTACCACTCTGATTGGTCAGGACAGTTGTTGCTCGGTCTGAAGAGTAACGACTTCAACCTCTCCAGACTGATTCTCGCAGCGAAGTCAAACTGAAGCTTGCGAGATCAGGATGGTCTCACAAGGCTATGGGGTCACACCCATGGGGTCACACCCGGTCCCCCGAAATTGTCAGTGAAAGGCAAACACAGCAGGTAGCCCACAGGGAGTAACTATGGGGTCTTTGGGGCAATATGGCACAAACCGCTCTACCTTCAAGCAGCGAGCAGGAAAGTGAATTAATGAATGCATGAATATATAAATGAACTTGTTAACGTCTATATTACACTATCTAATGGGATTCATCATGAGAATAGTACTATAAACTGTTTAATAATCTGTTAATTAATATTTGGATATTAGAATATTGCATAAATGAATGTACAATTATTATGGTAATTTGAGATCATGTTGATATTTTTAGGCTCCTGCACTGTTACATGTACTATCACAGGTATATGTCTGTCAGCCAAATATGATCCTGCGTACTGCAATGGAGGTAGGTCTGCTTCAACATGCTGAACATTTGTTACTGATTATAATTTCATTAATTACTTTTGTGGAAATATACATGAACCATGGCTTTCATTATGACACCTGGCAATCATTATTGCTATAGTTTGACACAGGGACATTTTGTCTGATCACAAAGCAGTGGACAAGCTAAACTAAACGTAATATCTTTCTGCAGGTTTATTCCCCGCCAGTAAAATAAACAATGATCAATACATTGTCGATACAAACAAGTCCACGTCACAGTGTTACAACTGTAATAATCCTGTGAAGAAGCCGGATCAGAAGGTGGAGCTGAACGTTACATTTACCAGTTCAGATGGAACCATCAGCTCAGCCAAGGCAGCGTAAGACCTATAATATTAGAAATCAGACTTCATATTCACCTTCTATTGACAGTGATTGTTTCTCAGAATGTATGTGTCTCTAAAGCTGATCACCATCTCTACTAGTAGTTTGTATTCCACTGTCTACTACTAATATGTATTCTACCGTGTTTACTGATTTAGACAGATTTATCAGATTTATTCTTTATTCATTTATGGTTTTAAATATGTATTTCTGTTTTGCAGACATGTTAGAAGCATGTTTGTGAGAGAGTTCAGAGGTTAGGAACCCTTTTAACCCTCCTGTCAACCTAGGGTTAGGGTTAAGTTAGATAAGAGGCTCTTTTGCAGGTCATTATTGTGGATTAATTCTCCCGTTGTCCTTGGGTCAAAATGGTTAGGTTAAAATTAAGTTAATAATTAATAATAATTGTATTATTATTTAGTATTAACCCTGCTGTTGTCCTAGGGTTAGGGTTAGGGTTGCCTTTTGCGGGTTAATCCTCCCATTGCCTATAAGTCAAAATAGTTATGTTAAAATATAGGTTAATAATTAATAATTATTTTATTATTATTTAGTATTAACCCTCCTGTTGTCCTAGGGTTAGGGTTACGGTTGCCTTTTGTGGGTCATTTTGACCCAAGGGCGACACGAGGGTTAAAGGTTCTAATCCGATATAAATGGTTCAATTCAGATGTCTCCTCACAGTCTGCTAGCTATTCAGTTTGTGTGCATTGAATAAGGTGTTCCTGCACAGTTCTGGCCCTGTAAATGGAAACACAAGCAAAGTGGTGCAGACTTGGCAATGCGTGTCCAATTAGGGTGATGGGTGGGGCATGTGAGGGAGCACTGAAGGGAGAGGTGTGTTTGCATCGCTGACGCCACCTTTAATGTAGCTAGTAAACACGACTAGCAGTCCTTTATTTGAAATGAACCGTGCAGATGGCAACACTCCCTTCCTCCCACAGCGAAGCCATGATGGACATGTCCTCCATTGTGTCCAAGATCAACGGCTCCTCTGCTGAGGTGAACATTGGGACTGTCAAAGGTGTTGTGGTGATAAAGAACAAAGAGGAGGACTTGGGCGAGGTCTCGTTTGGCTACGCCGATCCCGCCTCTGGCATAAATGTAGGTATATCCTCCTCCTTCACATCATTAGTGAGGGACAGCGGCACGGTGGGTAGAGAGGGGCGACAGGTGATGGAGAAATCGCTGGTTCAAACCCCGCTAACTCCTCACCAAGTGTGGAGGTGTCCTTGAGCAAGACACCTAACTCTACACTGCTCCTAGTAGTCAGGTGGTTCCCTGCATGGCTGGCACCATCACCTGTCTGTGAATGTGATGCAATCATGTCCAGCGCTTTGAGGGGCCAGTAGGTTAGAAGAGCACCATGTAAATGCAGTCCATTTAGTATGAAAGTACATTTTCAACATCATAAGTCATTTAAATTGTTGTTTATTTTATTTAGACAAAAATCCTTGACTGCCTTGTCTCATGCAGATTGTGGAAGACCCAAGTCTACTCCCTGGCTTCTCCAGATCTGTTTCCGTCTCTAAACAAGCATTCCAACAAGCATTCAATTCGTCCAATTCATCTGCATTTGCTGCTGTTTTTCGATTCGTTAACATGTCTAAGGTAAACAAGGAACGGCAAAAATTAGGGGAAAGCAATTCCAGTCAACTTAAAAATATTCATAAACATGCTTTAATTACTGCCATGTGTTTTCTAGGATGAAAAAAACAGCACCATTTTGTTTAATGAAGTTCTGGCGATTGAAATGGGAGCCATAATCCGCAATCTTACTGATAAAATATCCATAAATTTTGCAAATGTCAAAATGGTGGGTTAGTAATTTGAAATAATTGTTGTATTTCTTTCTTTCTCATATATATATA
>JAODUG010004128.1:0-17556 GCA_027564795.1 Aphredoderus sayanus
CTTCTGTGTGCAGAGAGAGAGAGAGAGAGAGAGAGAGAGAGAGAGAATCCCCGGGAGAGCAGGATATATCTGTGAGAGGCCAGCAGAGACCTCACTTCTGGTCCGAGCAACCGGCGCCTGTAATTGGTTCCTGACAGAGTGCAGAGGGAGCTGGTTTCAGGGCGCACGGAGAGGTTGTTGGGTTCACGCACGCAGTGGCAGAATTTAAAGATTGTCTAATGAATGAGAGGAGGAGGTGAGCCGGTCCTGTAACAAGCGCTGGATGAGCAAATGATTCCTCGCCTCACAGAGTCACTCCCTTGGCTAGGAAGGAGAGGGAATTGAGCCCCCCCGCCCATAGAGTACAGGGAAACTGTTTCATTTGTGAGATGATACGGAAGGATGGAGGGTACAGTAAGGAGATAAGGAATTGGAAACATACAGCATACAGATACTTTGTATTCTCCACCTCTGCACCCTGCCTGAAGTGGCAGCTGTTAGCAAGCATTACTGTGCTTTATATCATTACGTTCTCCTTTATTCTGGTTCAGTATGCTTCACGCTAAGTTTACTAGTACATGCAGATAAGCAGACATTTTTTTAAGCCGCTGAAATAAAAACGAATATACTAACTAACACACATCTTTGAAGTTGCAAAGTCTCTTTGCAACTTCAAATGTCTGGCACTCTGGCTTTGCAGTGAGAGAGCGCCACACTCTACACAGGCCTCATCATTGCTGCATGGAAATAATGAGACGCTCTGAGAGGGACCCTACTGGGCCCCCGAGATCTGGACTCCACCTACACAAAGACGAGCCGGGAGGATCTTCATACAGTACTGTAACTTGGCAGCTTAGCAGCGGGCCAACACTACATCGATGACACACTCCTTCTCTCTCTCTCTCTCTCTCTCTCCCTCTCTCTCTCTCGAATAACATTAGCCATTATGTTCTCTTGTTTGTGTACTGAATTGTGAAAGGAAGTAATCACTGTGGCTGAAGAATAAACAAGAAAAGAAAAAATAACCAGCGTTTACAGGCGACGAAGGGGTTTTCGGGGGCGTTCACACATACCTTCACACGCGTTGTTGTTAGCCCGGTAGCCCAGAGAGCAGCTGACGTGTCTCTGGCACATGTAGCTCCCTGCCGTATTGACGCAGCGCTCGTTCAGCTGGCAGGCCCGTGGCGACAAACACTCGTTTACATCTGGACGATGAACAAGAGAGTAGAGAGTAGGAAGAGAGGCAATAGATTCAAGGCCGCTGGGTATAAACCCCACATTGCATCATACCCACAGTTCAATGTGATCCAACAGGAGATGTCACTTATATTGCTGAGCCAACACAGGCATGTGCACAACGTAACATAAGGCTTCTCTGTTTGTCATTGAACCAAAGTGTATTAACGGGGGAGTTAGGAGATCTATACAGTGCGGTGGCTTGGAAAGCACAGTTGCCTTTGTCTCCTCTGACATGTGTTACGGAGAGTAAAGGGGATTAAGACTCTATCACCACAGCCGATCTAGAGGCACTGAAGAGAATATGGGGAGAAACAAGGTGGGGAAGCGTGCCAGATATTCTTTCCAGGAATCGGCTAGGCTACAACCAGATTCCTCAGGCTTTAGAAAGAGAAAATTGTAAGCTCTTTTGGTCCTTTTATATTTCATGTTAAATGTTTTCGATGCTACATTGATCCAATGGGTTTTAAGGTTTTGTCGGCAACATCGGTGAATCATTTCCATTCCTCACCTTCGCAGGACTGCCCGTCGGCCATCAGGGAGAACCCTGGGGAACAGGAGCACTGTGGCCTTCCTCCCACTGGGGTGCACTGTTGCATACAGGGGTTGTTTTCTAGGTAAAGTGGCAGTCAAGTCAGGTCAAAAACAATCCCTGGCGTATGTACGGTGTATTTGTGGTGACGTACGAGAGGGGGAAATGTCTCTAGCCCTGCAAGTGAGAGATAAACTGAATGTGCGCACACTCATTTCCTGTTTCCAGGTCAATCTGTAGTCTGACCGTATTAAATTTCCCTTTTTAATCCTACGGCGATGGAGCCAGTGGATACCCGCCCTGGTGTCATGGTAACTGAACAGGACCAACACAATGTGACCCGGCGCAAGTCACAATGTGAGTGCCTAATGAGAAATGCTTTTTAACCCTGGGAACAAACCAAAACACCCTTTCATAGCATTTGGCATAGCATTTTGACATTTGGGACATTTGCAACATAACCGTTTTCCTAGGAAAATGGCACCATTTGAAAAAAATGGCACATCAAGCCTTGCGGTCTTCCCCTCTCTGAGCGTAATTGGCAACTTCTGGCTTTGCCTTCCAGCCTCTGATTAAGATGCAAGGATGAATGAAAGTGTTTACGATCTCCGGGGTCTAAAGTTTCCCCACTCTCGTAAAGCCAGATGTGTCTAACCTCGACAGGGCCTGGGCACGGGTCCTGTCTGGGGAGGAGGGAGCTGCGTGGTGGGCACTGCCTCCACTCTGTCATCCTCTCTCAACCTGTTCTCCTCATCCGCTGGATCTGTGAAGACACCAACATATGAACCCTCATCACAGGAGAAGCTAATTGCACTGTAAATAGAGGAGCTCTGCTTCGGTCTTAGTTTCTGGCTTATAACCGTTAACGTTTAAACCTGCGTTTTCATTCCGCGACGCGCGGCCAGGCTGCCCGAGATGAAGGTTGCGATATAGGGGTAAAGGTGGGACAGGAAAACACATCGCCCGCAGACAAACATTTGGTTTTATTAGTGAGCCTCATCCCTCACTGTAATTTACTGAACAGAGCTCTGACATGAGAATCCTGTTGAGACAGGCTGGTGTTGGTAAAAGCCGCTGTTGATTAAGGTCTGCTAGACTGCAGCTAAGACACACAGTGCCTCTGGAACACAGCTCCCCGTGTAGATCCTGCCGTATTTAGTGTGTGCACAGATTGCTTTTGAATGGTACCCAAAATGTTTGTTCCATCAACTAAAAGCTGGAGATTGATGGGGTGAAGAGACCTGTCAGTCCAGGAAATGAATGCTAGTGTGTGATTAGGATAACTATTATTAGACAGTATCAGGGCGGTAGGAAGGAAGGGAGTATCCTACCAAGCCAGGAAAATAATATACTATGAATGTGTGGACAAATATATACAAATTGCGCCATGTTGCCAGGAACGTGATGACATGGAAAGTTGCAGTAGCATACAGTAGGTTTTATTGGAACGACATCAAAGAAAAATGCTTTCCAAAGCATTACAGTATATTAACTCCAACTCCAAAACAAACAAACACCCATCTACGCATGAGTACGCCTCTGAATGAGTATTTCCAACATCATTGCAACAGTGTGCAACAAGTGCCAATGCAACAAGACAAGCAGATTAAATTCTGTGGTTATCAAATTATTGTTAATACTATATGGTACATGTGGCCTATTTAGTGATATTAAATCGAGATAAAATATAAATATAGTTTATGAGATCCATGATGAATTTCTTTTTGACTTATTACTTCTATTAACAGTCCTTGATTTGAATCTGAAATTGTCCTTAGGACTGCACAGTACTCTCCTCCACCCCTCCACGTACAGTGAAACACCCTTCCATGGACCGTAGCGTATTGAAACACACACAGTGAGGTGTATAGTTGGCACAGTAAACAAGCAGGCCCTTAGAGGGGTCTTTACCTTGTGCACAGTTGACACCGTCCTCCCGCAGGAAGTACCCAGGGAAGCACTCGCACCTGTAGGAGCCCGGCGTGTTGACACACCTGTGGTGGCACAGGCTGTCCTGGTCGAACAGACACTCATCCATGTCCTCCACCTCCACGGGACGCTCCACCGTGTTCTCTCCATCCTCCCCCTGCTCCTCCCCCTGCTCCTCCCCAAGGGAGAACGCCTCCTCTCTAGGGAACGGGCTGTCGGACACTACGGCAGACAGAGAGCAATTAACTACACTCATTATGACGGCTAAAGCAATACTACTGTCAGTGCTAGATGCTACTAATGTTTGGAGGCTTTATTAGTTATTGTTCATTTCTAGTGTGGTGTTTTGTTATTGTCTTGTTTTTATAGAATGTTATTGTCTTGGATGTATAGAGAGCCAAACCAAAGCTGTATTGTACTGTAATGTTAATGTGTTTTTCAGGAGTCTCAATGGGCCTTTGGAATGTATTGCCATTCAGGGCAGGCAGGGAGTAGATCCTGAACTTTGATGAGCGAACTGGGGTACAATACTTCGCTCAGTCAAGCCACGAAGGTGCACTATTTTTTAGCACACTTGGGTGATCGTGCTACAAAGCTGCCCTTTAACAGCGAGGGTGAGGTAAATGGATTCTCTTCGGTGTAAATCAGTCCTTTTTCCGGTGCAGTGCAGCAGTGGGCATTACACTGCAGTTTGTAGTATCCTGGCAGGGACTCGCCATGTATAATTCATTCTGTGGATTAGCATTGGAGGTGTGTGTGTGTGTGTGTGTGTGTGTGTGAGTGAGTGTGAGAGACGGAGAGAGAGAGAGAGAGAGAGAGAGAGAGAGAGAGAGAGAGAGAGCATGCGAGCAAGGTAGTATTAGTGTCTGTGCGGGTGTTGACAGCACCTTTCTTTGGTAAGGCAGTGGAGCCCAGATAGGGCTTCTCTTTAACAGGATGCCAGCCGTCTCCGTCCCCGTGCCTTTCCTCCCCCTGGCAGCAGGTGAGGAAGACGTGCCTGCAGCTGTGGCCCAGGCGCTTGTGGGCCTCACAGCGCTGTCCTTCACTGCGGACCCGTAAGCCCAGAGAGCAGCAGCCACAGCACTCCTGCAGGTCAACCACACCACCAGCAGCCCCACGTTACACAACCAGTACAAGTGTCTGGCCACAAGGGGGGCGTGAAGAGCAAAAAGAGGTCCTTGAAGAGGGAAAACAGCGTGTACTATACTGTATGCAGAGTGTGTGTCTGCATAATTCATTTCTGAGATTCTACTGACGCTCACTTATGGAAATAGCCAGTCCAGAAAGAGAGGTTTTAAACGTAAACACTTTCAGGTAAATTACATAATAACACTAGATTTAAGTTACACACAATGGCAATTGGCGCCATACTTTATATTCCAAGGTAATATAATAAGGGATCATATAGCTCAGTGGGGTGGATGCTATTGCCATAATGAAAGCATTTAAAGTGCCGGTTTATGAAAAACATTGTTCTCGCTGCATAGTCCATAAGCGAGTCTTTTTTTTGAATTATGATAGTTGTTCGAATCTAGAGTATTACTTTCCGAGCTGTTAACTTCTCCCTTCCAGTCCTGCTGTTGCTTTTAGCAAGATACCATTTAGACCCATGTGGAGTATGGCGAAACACAACACTGAAATAATCACCACTGTGGTGTGGTGTAGGTGGAACAGTGGTATAATGCATATTATGAACGCTATAGGAGGTCTACAGAGAGGTGGTGAAAAAAGATTTAATGGGTCCACCTCGAGTCCATAATGGCCCCATGGTGCTCAGGGGCCACAGAGCAGGGAAGCTCTGTGCAGGTCCCATGGCAGATGAATGTCTGCGGAAAGCCTGACTGCTACAGTTAGTGCTAGAGTACAGTTACGGTTACTGTTACTACAATGCTACACTTAACTTAGGCCGGCCTGAACTGACCAGAAAACCACTGTTGTTATTCCTGTCACGTCACACATTGATCCATGTTTACAAAACAATAATGTAGCGAGTGAACAACCATAGACGTTTCTGTGCTGCTTTTTGTTAAATATAGTAAAACTAATAAAACCTTTGGGCATTCTTGGCCGCAAAGCATTTGTTCTAAATTAAATAAGATCATTTGATCACAGATTAAATTGGCACCACTGCGGCTGATCTCACTGGAATGTAGGCCAATGTCAAAGTGTAGGGGAATTGTTTTATTGACTAAAGACTAAAATCATAGATTCAATACTGCTATGTTGAAAGCAGTTGTTAGCTGATGATTTAATCACAGTGTGTGTTGCAGTTGGATTTGCAATTAAACAAGGAGAAATCACAAAACACTTGACCTGTTTGTGACCACATTCTAATCAAACAATAAAGCTTACAGCTCTTTAACTCACCCAACACAAACAAATTAAGTATTATGTGTACTGCTAATGCTGTACAAAAATATCCAAGGATGTTTTTATCTTGTCAAGATAATAGATAAAGCCGCTTTGTTGCATTAAAAGTATTTGGTACATTGTGCATACCTGCACAATGACAAACACTGAAGGGGTTTACAGTGTACAGCAAAGAATACGACAATGTCTTGGGATATTTTTACACCATGAATGCAACATCGCTAGGAACCTTTTAAACCTAGTTGCAATGGCCCTGTTGGTTTCCATTTGTTCGTCTCAACAGTGAACAGCAAATTCTAAACTGAATTAATTGATTCTATTTTGGTCACAAATCAGGAACATGAGGCTCAGGTCAGAAATTGACAGTCTTTATGTTTGATTTCAAATCAGTGTCCCAATTGACTCCATTGCCATGGAATTTCTTCAGAAATACTTGCCTTGTACGAGTCAATTCCACATCCATCACTGTGGTCCTCTTCACACATGGCTCCATTTCTGGCTCCATCAATACCAGCCAAACACTGCTTTTCTCCCAGGGAAGCTAAACAGCACTGCTTCTGGGTAATGCTGGTAGAGAACAAAATACAGTACAGGAGTATCGGAAGCAGAAGTGTTTGTATGACAGCTGTAGCCCTACAGCAACTGTGAGTCAAGAAACTAATTTCTGTAGCTTGGTGCTTCAGTGGAGTGATTATGTAACAGTTGAGCTGATTAAAATAATTACACGAATTAGAAATTGCAAGATAATGAAGTTCTGTCAGTGATATGGTAAAAATTTTACCATATATCACAGACAGAACTTTATTCTTCATTAATGTCCATTGGAAGACTTTTAATTTAATATTTAAAATAAACTAAGGATTAAATAAAGGGTCTGAGTTCAATTTCACAAACCATTTTGTCCTGAGCGTGTCTTACTACATGAGCAGTAGTAAATATGTAAAATGGCCAGGCTTTACGGTAATGATAATAATAGATAGTTAACATAATTTTTCATCATGTTTAGGATAAAATGCTATAGGCATAGACTTGTCCCTTTCTAAACCTCAGGGTAAAACCAAACACCAATTGTTCATAGGTTGAGACATTAGATATCATAATTCCTTACCACACACATAAAAGTAAAGGTCAGTTACAGTATTTAATTATTGGAATTAAGATAAATTGGTAAATGGTGATTTAATGAAGGGCTTACCGACATACAGAATGCCTATCCTTGGTTGGGAGCTCCATTTTGCAGTGTCCATAAGCTGAAGCCCATTTCTCCCCCTTCTCACAGCAGCCCTTTATAAGCTCCTTGGCAGACACTGTATTGAAACAAACACCAAGATCCAGGTGAGACTAATCCCATTTAGTGCACTCAGTGTTTCAGAAGAGCCATGTGTAATAATGCAAATTAGAGTGCAATTTCAAAGTCATAAACTCCCCATCGCCGTGTTTCTGTAAAGCAGAGAAGTAAACAGGCACATCAAGTGGGAGATTACATAATATTTAAAAACGTGGCTCAATCACATCTTAATTTTCTTAAAGAAAGATATTGTGTTTTTATTTTCTTTTTTTATTTTCTCTTTTATTTTTATGTTTCTATCTGACTTTACCGAATAGGAAAAGTAACTTTCATGACTTTGGTAATCAGAGCCAGAGTAGAGTAAACGGCCGACAAAGGTTGACACTTCTTCTCAACTAAGCCAGGGCAAAGCAGCATCTTATTTACAGCAAAAACAACCAGTTCCCTGGTTCATCACATGGCTCCAGCAGCAGCACTCATGTGATGAACCTGCATTCGTTTGATGGAATAACTCAATGGAATAACTCATGAGCTCCATGACATTTCATGCCAATTAGGCATGACATTCAAATTGTGGACTGTAAGGTTGTCCCACTTTGGATTCTCTTCCAAAATTCTGTTGACTACTGTCACCGCTATTCATTCAATAAACAAAGTGAAAGACAGTGTCTTAACAAGCAACATTTCTTTGGGGTCTGTCATTGGTCATCTGCAGCTAAGGATCAGTGAACTGAAAAAACACCCTTTTTGAGAAAGTTGCATTGAGTTGCTTGATTATAGTTTGAAGCTCTCAGCAAAAATTGTGTCAGGAGGTGATGGAAAGGAGACATACAGTGTCAAGTGAAATTCTTTCTCCAATTCTAAATGGATAAAAATCCTAAACCTCTGAGAACTTTCAGTAAAATATATGAATAGACCATGAGGTTGTTAGAATATCCCTCTTTGTGACATTCATTTTCAGAACAGCTCCAAGGCTCTTTTTCAGAACCGAGCAAGCAGCTGCCATACATTGTACATAATTTATAGGTTTAGGAATGAGAAAATTTGAAAGACACAATGACTCCTTGATGCATAAATTACTCCCTTGCTCTAACAAGTCTCTTTGAACCAGATTGAATGTAGTCTTATTAAAAGACAGGGAACATAATTATTCATCTTCCTCCCATTGCAGACTATTCATTTACAGCAGGTGAAATCAGCTCACCCAAATTGGCACCCAATTGTGCCCATCCAGATGCTAAAATGTACATTTGGAATACAATCCAGAACCCTTTATACTGTACATACTGTACAATTCAGTGGTTACAACTCCTTTCTCTTTGGAAGTTGATTGTTTTCCCAACAAAACGGTTAGTGTACATCAAAGCTTTACTAAGATATCTCCTAAACCATCAACATAAGTTTAGCAGAATACCTACAGAGGCTCATGACATGCCCTCTAATTAAGCCAGTACACTTGTAACAGTACAATCAGCTGTGTAATAATTATCTATGACAGTTCATCACAATAAAAACAAGGGGACCCAATAGGTGTTTGAAACAACTGCTTGTCAACCTATACTGTATATCAGACTAAAGCATTATCTCTTAAAGTACAGTTGAATTGTCGATGGTGCTTAATGATTGAGACCGGTGGAATTATATTGTTAATAAGCTACTACTCTCAAAAGCATTTAGTTGTTCTTCTGATATTTCAGAACTATTATATGAGAAATGTGCTATTATTTCCTTTGGAATATCTCTCACTATTAACATAAACACCATTAGCCTACATTCAAGGTGTAAATATCGTACGGTACTTGACAGGGCATGCCTACAAAGAGTAATTAATAATGGTGGGGCATTGAATAGCGGACTATAATGGACCAATGCTGGTAGCCTCATGATGGTGGTCAAAGTAGACAAATAAGCGAATGTAACTCAGGTTATGCTACATCGGACGTTTGAATAATAATAATAAGTAAGTAAGAATAAAAAATCGGAAAAGTGAGGGGGGGGGGGTGATTGAGTTCCCTACAAAAGTGGGGGGGATGTCTCCACCCCTCCCCCCACTGGGCCCCTGCTATGCTGCCTCATAAAGTGGTGTGCTGCTGCTAATCTTTGCTTTGTATGTGTTTGCCTCTCTGAATATGACATTCATTTTATATCTCAGGTGGGTGATGATAAGAGGTTTAGTGGGATCCCAAAATTGTGAATTGCAGCACACAAAACAACGTCTGCTAAATGTTGAAAAACATGTTTGCATGCAATTGATAATTAATGTCATTATCAATGTGAGTGTGTGGGGGGGGTTAGAAAATGTGTGTGTGTGTGTGTGTGTGTGTGTGTGTGTGTGTGCTATTTGCATGTATACCATTTCTTATCACTATACTGTACTTGCAGTGATCCTTTGGTCTCCCAGGACACATCGTCCTGTCCTAGTAGACATTTACCAACAGCAGCTGGCTATGACATAACAGGGAGGGCTTTTCAGCTATCACCATGACCTAATCCCCAGCCTGTTTAGATCAGGTTTGAGGAACGTGTCAGTGACTCCAGGCGACTGTGATGTGAGCGCATGGACAAACGTGTTATATCTGAATGAACTTTTGACTGAGGTTGCACTGAGTTGAAGGAAGTCCTGGGGGCTGGCCTCAGACTTTAATGGTTTCACATAGTGTATACTGTAACTACTGATGCTGTTACAGCCCCCTGTTTGGATAAGCAGCATGAAGCACTGGTGTACAGTTTCAGACTGTGGCATGATGAATTAGTGACCAGGACTGTTTTAAAATATAACATTGATTGGTATAATGACATGAAATGAGACGTGATGTACTTGGCTTTTCCAATATCAATCACCCTATAACACACACGGTAACAGCACATGGTGCACCACAGTTAGAAGGGCCCATGTAACCCCCCTCTTGCTAGACCTTCACTGACTCTCCATCACAGCCCACATCTGATTCAAGAGAAGTGCCCTGCACTACCTCCATGCAATGGTCCGCTTCAAGGCCCCAACCAGAGCACGTGGATATACCACCCAGCTGGTCGGCTGGCAACGCCATTGCAACGAGGCTGCGAGAGTCGCTCAGGCCAGTCTTGACTGTTCTCTGTTCTGACGCTGCAATGATGGAACGAGCTTCCTGCAGCAGTCAGGACTGTCAAATCATCTTCCATAAGAGGCTTATAGCTCACCTCTTCAGCATTAATCTGGGTACTTCCACCAGTGACGTCGCCACATCATAATACTCGCCCTTACTGAGGTTTGATTTTCTATGTCCATCCAAAAAAACATTTAAATTAAAGAAGAAAAATTTTTATATATATCCTCCCTGCTCTTTTGAAGCTGTTGGCAATCATTTTTGTGGATTAAATGAGATATTGATACTGTATGGCAGCCCTAATGACATGCTGCTGTCATTATTCTAACAGAATGTTGTTTGCTTACAGTACAGTTACTGGTGTATGACCTATTCAGCTATTGACAAATGTTCTAACCGTACTGTGAGTCGCTTGGATAAAAGCATGTCATTGTAGTTTATGTAACTTTGTATTACAGGTGTTCTGGTCTGGTTGCCAAACATTACCTCAGTGCCAACACTGAATTGCCTCCTGCTGTTACTGTATGTCAATATGTTAAGTCAACAGTGAAATCATGAGGTCCCCTTGAAGATGTTATAATATGCCATTACACACCCTTAGTTTAACACTCTCAGCAGCCCTGTAATTTGAGTATGGACCACTTTCCTGTTGCTTTATTATGTCTAAAATATTCCAAGCTCAATTCACCAGCCAGAACACAGGAAATTCCTTCACTTGGCAAATCCATCTAAATCCAGCTTTCAGACGTGTTAAAAGAAAAGCATCACTAAGCTCCAAGAAACTATATTGCCTATTTTCATGCTCATTAAAGGTCAGTATTTAATACATGAAAAACCGTGATCCTGTGGCATAGCATACAAAGGAAAGGAAAAATACAAGCTGCTTTCCATGTTTTGAATCTCTGAAGTGCAGATGGTACAGTAGGAGGAGGCAAAACTGCTATTCCGTTATTTATCACCACTCCGTCTCTACTTAAAGGTCTTGTTTATGAGTTCATGGGTTCCTGCATCTGGAGGCAGTGGTTTCATATTTTAAGCGCAAATGTGAATCTGTTGTCGGCAAGTGAGGAATGCCAAGATCCCATGGAAATGACATACGAGGCACCCTAGATCCTCACCCCTGATCCTCACAGTGATGGTGCATTGGGAATTAACTCTAACATGGCCAAGTCTGGAATGCATCCTCCCTTTCATCCAGCAAGAAAATTACAGTATACATACAGTACTCAGCTCACTGCTATATGCAACATGTTGTGACAGTACTGGTGATAAAAAAAGGTCTTGAGATATGTTACCCTCACACTATATTTTATTTTGTTTTGAGCCACGTTTGAGCTTTTTAGTCACACTAAATTGGTGTTAGTATGATGTTACCTAGAATTTGCTAATGTTTGTGTTTGAGTTTGAGAGTGTACATGTATGTGGGCTTGTGTGTGTGTGTGTGGGGGGGGGGCTTTCTTTAGCTAAGTTCAATTCTGGTAGGACTGGGAACCTAGCAGGCCTCATGGGAGTCTGGTAATCACATTGGCTCAAGTAGGAGGCGCGAGCAAAGTCTGGCAATCAAGTCCCAACAGTGGTCTCATTCATCACATAGGTATTATGCTGCTTGCAGGTACACCCTTAGAGAAATCCTAAACCAGGACCAGGACAGCATCAGAAAGCACAAACAATCCCACCACCCCTCCCTTCTGCATATACTGCATCTGGAAAGGAAAGGAAAATGAGAGGAAGCTGACAAAAAGCATTTGCGTTGGCCGTTTTGTCAATGGAAAGAAATTCCAGTTCTGGTGAATGAGTAATGATACAATTTTATACATTTGTTCTTTTTTCCTTTATAGATGTCTCTGACATCCCCTCCTAATGGCTTTGATAACAAGCATCAGTCAAGGGCCTTATTAGTAATGTCTTAATGTGTCACCTTTCTGTAAATCTTCCCCCAACTAAGCAACCTTCACCAAAGAGCCCCTTAAATGTCCTGCAGCCCTGGAGATGTAAAGACAAGCAAGACCAGCAACACGCAACTAATTTAATCTTGCATGAACCTATAGGAGATTACACAGTACACATGACTCTCAAAGTCTGCCCAATTTATAACTGAATTAGCACTTGGCCAGTATCAAATATTGCATATGTATGCATATTTAAAGACAATAAAGTCAATTGACAAGAAAGTCTATTGTCTAAATTGTTGGGGGCTCACAAGTCTGACTACTGGCTCATAATCCAATCCTACATTTAGAAATGTTATGATGAATGTGCGTGCCTGTGAATTACATATTCATTCCTATAGATACACCTCACACATGGATACATATAGACATACTCTACATTCCTATGGAGACCAGGTGCTGAAAGGAGGGATAAATGTCCTGGCAGGTCTCAACAAAAGTCATAGTATAGTAAAGGAGGTTAACCAGCCATGAGTTAGTCATCTACAGAGCACTGTTGCACTGCACAACAGGTAAACAGACTGAAAATATTAAAGGTAACAAGTCCCTTAACTACATTGGCTATGTGAATAAAAGTGGATTACAAGTTTTAAGTTCCCCTGAATAACTTTCACAGACGTCTTATTTTACAGCACAATTGCCATGCTCTATAAATTTCTTAACTTCATAGAAATATAATCTAATTAGGTTTTCCTTAGAAGGAAGCCATATTTCCATAGCCATTCATAAACTAACTCAACTTCGTACAATTAAAAAAAAAGATTTTCCCTGAAGTAGGCTTACTGTATATGCATTTGGCCCATGGAAAATCACATTGTATCCTACTTTCCAGTACAGTAAGCGGTGCATGTAATCTTTTATATGCATCCATGTATTTTACCTGGATGAAGATAGTTCTGTTTCCAAAAGTATATACTGTAGAAAAGTAGAAATATCAAACATTAATATTTGTATTTGTATTTGCATTCTGTGTTGAAGTTAAGATAACTAGTTGCCATTCATAAAGTATTAGCCAGAAAAATATATTGAACAGGGGTACTTATCCCAATTACTTCTGAGCAAGGTAGACATGCTTATGTAGAGTTCAGATTCTGTAAACCATTGTTTTCCCTGGGCCTTTGCCAGCTTGTTTAGAGAGATTATGAATTCCTCATCCAAACACAGGATGTGAAAGAATGAGAGGGAGATGTTTTACGATAAAGTAATGACCTTTTCACTGTCATCCCGATGAATAAAGCGTCAGATGCAAATCCATTTAGATCGGCATTTTGATCGGCATTCTCAAGTAATAAAATGTAATTGGGCTTTCCATTGCTCCACTTAAACAAAGACCTACTGTTAGTTTTCAATTTTAAAGGTTTGTGTCAAGATTTAAACTTGTGGAAATGATGTCCAACAGCAAATACCATGGAGAATTGTGTTTTGAGCATGTGAGTTGGGGGCCGAAATGTGTGGGTTTGGTTTGGTGGTTTTAATCTACAATTGAGGAGTAAATGTAATGACAGACAAAACAGTGAACGTTGGTGTTGTATACTGTATATATAAATATATAAATGTATAAATAAATACATATATATATATTTAAGTAGAGTAAGGCTTATCAAAGTCTAATGACTTTCTACCACTAAGTGCACCAGTATCTCAGACCAAAATAAGTACACTGTGGGCTACTCACACACACACACACACACACACACACACACACACACACACACACACACACACATGCACACATGCACATGCACTAACATGCACTTGCAGCCGGCCTGCTATGAAAACAAAGAGCATGTGTGATGTCATTATCTGCTATCTGCTCAGGACACCATTACTCCACTATGTCTTCATTTGAAATGTTGTTGTTAAAATATCGTATAGAGCACCTTTAAACTTACCCTCCACGTCAACATCCCCATTATGAGGCTGGTAGTTGTACAGGGTGTGGGCCTGTCTCTTGGCTGGTTCTCCCTGCTCTCTCACCTTGGCTGGTCCTCTGCTAGTGGGACTGAGCTGGGCAGTGGTGTAATCAGCCTGGTCCTCCTTCAGATCCTCACCTGGTCCCTTATGGCTTTTAGAGTGTGACCCACCGTGGCCTCGCGTGGCGTTGTGATGGCCAGCGTGCTTCTCAGCAGGCGGAACATGAGTCACATCCCTTAGGTCACCCTCCACCGCTCTGTCCCTGGCGCTGTGGCGCCTCATGGCCTTTTCGCCATCTTCCTGTCGGGGGTTGTAGGTCGCTGGGCTTGCTTCCTGCCCGCTTGCTGCTGTTGCGGTCAGCAATGTGGGTGTTTGCTCCTGAGCTCTGGCAGCGCTGCGTGTCATGTGATGCTCCTCAACCCCGGCCCTGTGTCTGTGTTCCTCCGGCGCTGGCTCCTCTGTCCAGTCACCGTAGAAGCTAGAGGACGTGTGGCTTGACAACGCCGTTGCTGGAGGAGAGTACAGATGTTGGGCCTCGTCCGGGGCAGCGGGACTGGTAGGCTCTGCCAGTGCAAAGTCACCCTGCTCTGTGCCAAAGCGGCTGGGTGGGTCTTGCTTATACAGAGGCAGAGTGGCACCTCGCTGCTGCTTGGAAACAGGCTCCAGGGGGTTTGGTTGCATGCTGCTGTGGGCGCACTCAGGGAGGGCAGAACACGTTAGCTTGCCGCCGGAGTTCGGACAGTGGCACACCCGGCAGGGCTCCAGCTGGAACGTGTGCCCGGCATCGTACTTCCTGCCGCCGCTAACACAGCCAATACGGCGACACTCTGCACAGCCATCCGCAGGCTGCGCAATATCAATGCAGTAGGGGGAGATTTCTGGACACGGAATATAGTGACAGCTAATATTCCCTCCTCCTTGTGGACAAGAGCACACCGTGCTTCCGAAATCCACAAAGTAAGACTGTCCCTCCGGAACCTTCCCTTTCTGAAACCCTGACTGGGTACAGTCATAGTACTGGTAGCCTTTACAGGCGCATCCCTTTTGTACACAGCTGGTACAGCAGGAACCCTTCTCCAAAACGTCTTCGATGCAGTTCTGCAAAATGGGACATTTCACGCCTGTGCAATCCCTCTGGCCTAGACTGGTATCCAGGTACAGTATAAGCCAATATAAAAACAATGTCAACTTCCAAAGTTTCATTTTGGACAGAAAGAAAGGATTTGACAGCAGTTCTCTGGAAGTGTATCTGTTCAGAACAAAATATTTTGAAACCGTCTAGATTAGAAAAAATGGGTCTTTTGGAGCCTGTGAAATAAATAAATGAAAAAGGTTAATGATAGGTTAATGACATCTTCACTTAAAAATAGTTTAGTCTATAATTTCTCTTCATCGTTCACCATGTGGGTGGTGTTATGAACATAGCCAGTGGTGAACTGTGTCAGTGTAGTAGCCATAACACCATACCACCAAATGGTTAACGCCCAAAATGCCCTAAAACAAATGATGTAAAGTTTCAGGCAACACAGGAGACTTAGGTCACCTACACACAGTGACAAATACAGACTGATAATAGGGTAGCCAATACAATACAGCCAAATGTTATTTTACTGTGAAAAGGTTATTATTGCTCATAATGCATAATTTGTAATACTTTCTACCCTGCATATTCTTGGAAATGTTTTACATGCAATTGCACATGAATATTTGGCCAATGATGCTAAATACAAACTGAATACAAGGAAATAATGACATTAATGTGACAAAACATACAACAATAAAATAATGATAGGCCAGCTACAATCAAATGAGTCTCATGCTACAGTGTGTTGTTGGTGTCTTCTGGTAACTGCTTTTATAAATACATTTAAAAACAGCATTGTAACATAAATTAAGCATAACTTAAGCATTTTCCATAACCATCATGAGCCCTTTGTTAAGATATACCGAAAGAGTTTTAAGTTTGTTTGATGCATGATTGTGACTGGGCAGTGATATCATCTTTTGGAAGAGTTCTTTTAAGGTCTTTAGCTGATGCATTCATTCTCCTTGATGACAAGTCCTAAGGTTATAGCATGTTCCTATTTCTTTGATTCTTATGTACACTGATTATTGATTACAAGGCATGTTGAAAAATCTTAAAATGCAACATGTACCAATATATAGAGTAAAACTTGTATATTGCCTCAACCTTAGCCTATAGTAGTTGACAGATTATTGCAGTTGTCCCAGTTCTGAATTGCTCTGATGCAATGGAAAAAATGTATAGCACATTTTTTTATTTTCAAAACAGTAATAGTTATATGTCTAATGTACTGTAAATTATATATGCACTCCTGAATCATAGCACTAAAGCATGCAGTGTTATGAAGTGACACAGCAAACAATAAACATGGCTTGATCCCTTATGCACTGACTTATGTGACTTCAAATCAGCATACATATTGAAAAACAGGTGTTTTCTATTTTATCCTTTTCCTGTTTTCCCCCACTGCATGTGCTCCAAATGCTACAGAAAATTCTGCATTCCAGGCTAAAAGTCTGCTTTGAATTCTGAAATTACACTACAGAATAATTTGGTGAAATGAAAATGAAACAGTGGCATTTCCTTTCACTACATGCTTTCCCAAACAAAACATTGAAAGAGCATACTTGAAAAGATTTCTACACATAATAGGGTTTTATTGTCTTAAATATCTAAAAGCACAATACAATAGACAACTCTCCATCTCTAAATAATATCCATCCAATTAATTATTATTTGATTATTATTTAAACATGAAACATATAACTAATAAAATAGGAAAACATGCACATATCCTATAATGTCAACCATGTCATTTCATGTTTTAGAAGTTAAGAATTTCCAGCTTGTATGCTTAGTGAATAAACCATTAGTCTAATTGTGGAGAACACTCCTGCCAACTTGCAAAGCCACAAACATTGAACAGTCTGTTGAAAATGTGAAAACAAGTTCTAGGTCTTTAGGCTTAACAGAACCCTGGCTACCTCCCATGTGGAGATATGGTGCTCTCACCTCATCACACAGGCAAGGTCATGGAAAGGCAAGGCGTGCACTGGGATCATTTAAGGAATCAATGACGTCTTTGTGTGCTATGTATAAAATCATTTTACCAGAGGTTCCATCTTTAACTGGCAGTTTCTCCCCTGTTTTAATGTTTTACTCAGCTTGCAAATAGCATTTCTATGAACTTATATGAAAGCTGAACCTTGGCTTTTCTAAACACACAACTAGCTATACCTTTACAGTGT
>JAODUG010004128.1:17656-57093 GCA_027564795.1 Aphredoderus sayanus
ATAGCATTTCTATGAACTTATATGAAAGCTGAACCTTGGCTTTTCTAAACACACAACTAGCTATACCTTTACAGTGTGAGTCCCAATGAGAATGGGCATTGTGGGTAGTTTGTTTATCAATGTCCTGTCATATTCTAACTACTGTGTGCTTTGTATCTATGACCTTTATCCCTTTACTCAATTTGACTGACTCCCACCCTGCCAAAAACCCACACACAATTCCCCATAAGCAGGCAAACATGATGTTAACATTATAAAGTTCAGTGACCACTTACATTAATTTGTATTTAAAAAAGCGTCATGTTGTCTCTCCCTAATAGGTTTCACTACTTCACTTCAGAGCCTATAACATAAACCCACAAAATATTCTAATCCATGTGAATCATATAAAATCGGTATTTTATGGTGATATTATAGCTTTATATATCTAATATAAACCTCACATGACATGGAATTCCATAACACCAAGTGTTTGTTTAACGATGTTTAAAATAGCTATACGACAGCAATAACCATCAGGGAGAGAAACCTTAATGTTAGCGTTTATAATGTGTGAAAGTGTCCATTGGTAAATAAAACAGCGACAGCTTTTACACGAACTGCACTATACAGTAGGATATATTCACTCACCTTTTTGTTGTTGGTCAGCGTGCGTTGTGGTCACGAATAAAACTTCTCCACAAGTTTGTACGCACGGTGTGCACAGGAGGGTGTGAGCGCCCCTCTTTCTTCTTGGTGGGCGGGACAAGAGACAGCGTGTGTAATTATTATTTCATGTCTGTTTCGTTATCTGGGGTGTTTTTGAAAGTATTACCAATAGGCTCAACGTCTATAAAATAAAAGCTATAGGCATTCGCAATATTAACAGCGGCACTTCCGATATCGAAGATAAGCCATTCCTTAATCTTTGAAGTTTCGCATAATGTATCTTTATTCTCCTTAGTACAATCAAGGTCAATGAATGTTCCTGGCGCTACAATGTTCAGGCTGTTTTATTTCCCTTCAACATCATGTCCTCAACCTCACAGAACATGCTGTAGCTTACCTTGTATACTGTAATTATGGTAATTATATTTTAGTTGTGTTGTAATATACAGTATAGGCTCACTTCAGTGTCTGCGTACATCAACGAAAGACCATATAGCTAATCTGAGCATACAGTAAGTTACTATTAAATAATTGTTAGTTTCAATGTCTTAATATTTCAATTAAAATTGTGGTCATTTAGATTCATAATGAGTGAAATTTCAAGTGAGTGAATTCCTAATCAGACAACAATTTGACAGCCATATATATTAGAAGATATAAATAAACAAAGAGTGTATATGATGATTAGACTACTGCAAGTTGATTGATCAGCTGACACAAGGGGCAGCATGGGGCCAATTTGTTTTAGGGGCCGCTAAAGGCCATACTTGTGAAACATACCAGTAATAGCCAATATGAAGCCTATACAGTATTTGTCTTTCTGTCCTGGTACAATATATTTCAAGTTAAACTATAGTCCATTATCTGGACTATAGTTTAAATATACTCTGGTTCACTTCCACTCGTTTTCACTAATGTGACTTGCAGGGTCTACTTGTCAAATTTGATTTTAAGGCTATATATAGGCTAATGTATGGCAGTAAGGCAGTCCTAAAAAAACGGATATTTAGCTATTCAGGCTTCTGGGTCTGTTGTGGATGCTAATACAACCAGCTAACAGCAATTTAATGCTGACCATATGCTGGTTACATAAAATACTCAGTATTACTTTATATTCAAGTTACACGTTACATCAGCTTTTATTCTAGAGAGATTGAGCATTTAGTCACAGAGTAAATAACTATAACAATTGTATATGCAACAGTCATATTTGTAACTGGAACTGACAACAGACAATAATAGTAAATAAAAGTAGCAAAACTACTAAAGAAATAGCAATACAAGTTTAAAACAGAAACCCCAGAAAAGCATACAGTAAAAGAAAATACTATTACACATTTTAGATATGTGTGCTGTGCTATGAATTAATAACCTTTGATGTATTTTGCCTCAGATGTCATCATGTTGTATTCAGGGGCCAGTTCTGTTCTTTCATAGTCATTTAACTCTTTCTGGTCCTTGAGGGTCTGGACAGCCTCAGTGTAGTAATAGCTCTCAATGCATAACGTAACCTGACACACTGATTTGGGGGAAGTAACTGCGCCCTATACTGTTGTAATTACTCATTCATGCATGTTTAAAAATTCTGCCAACACTTATTCTGACTGCAGTCGTACAACTTACGAACTGTCCTAATGGGTGTGATTGTTTGAACTTGATAGCTCATTCTCACAGCAGGAATTGTGATTACAATTTGTTTATTATATGTTCACTAAGCAGAATGAAGATTTATTCTTGTCATCATTTTCTACCAAGGCCATTGCTGAAGCTGTTACATGACACACTGTCCTGATATCCCCTTTATTTAACCATACATTTTACCACTGTAACAATGTGTTGTTGTAACCTAATGTCCAGTGCACAGTTCAAAACAGCATGCAATGCATATGCCAGCCAGTCACAAGCCACACATGTACAGTACAGTACTCATATTTACCGGTAGGCTATGAAAACACAGCTTCTATACAATACATAAATTGCATATAAAAGGTCACAGACCATCTTGAAATGAGCATAATGTCTTTTCTATAATTTCCATAGATCACAGATGAAGTGTAGGAAGTAGTTAATGTAGTCTTAAAAAGACAGGGCACTGTGGGTATATAGGGGGCTACACGGGGGAAATAAAGGTGAATATAATGAAAATGATTCCACCTCAGTCTTCTAACTAGTTTCCAGCCAGTTTAATGTTTGAACTAGGAGCCTTACAATACTCCCCCCCCCCCACCCCATACAATTGCACATTTACAATTTCTTAGGAAACAATACAATGTAAGAACATGTGTCTATACTGTTAATTTTCCTATTTTATATTCAATCACTTCAAACAAGCAATAAAATGTTTAAGGTATTGCATTGAGAGCAGTTAAGAATAAATCCAATGCATATTCATGTATTTAATTCCTCCGTCTGTGATTATCAGTGCAAAGACAAGCATAGACCTATTCAAAGCTATTCCTTGGTGATCTAGTAATATGGGAAGAGCCAGGGAATTTATAGCTCGGAGCAAGGAACAAGATTTTCTTCTTCTTTTTAATTTTCTTTCATTGTATACAATTTAAACTATGAGTTTTAAATGGCATTTAATATTCAGTTTACATTAAGAGGAACATTGTTCTGTTGTCCTGAATCCAAGTTGACAAATGAGGTAAATCACATTGCTTTTGCTAGACACATCTTTAGCCTTATCATTGCTTTGCCTGCTAATCATGTCAAAGAGATCCGCCTCCTCCTTATTTTGCATTTCTCTTTGGGAACACAAGATAATATTTAAGGCAGAGACTGTGTTCACTGCACTGTAACACCTTTTATTATGGCTACCTACAGCACTCTTTACTGCACCTCGCACCTAGGGGGCCCTAAAGCTGTGTACTCTGCAAACTATTTGAAGCAGTGACCCGTTTAAAGCCTATTACATTTCTGTTGAATGCTGGTCCACAGCCTGAGAACATTGCCGTTGAGTAAGCATTTAAGCTATAGCTTTCTACACCTCCTTGTTAAGGAGTAACCAAGCATGGTAGTGGCCAAAAAAGGTTCCCTCCTTCACCTCAGGAAGAATCTGGTCACTGATGCATGCCAGATGAGATGACAACAGGAAACATCGCATGGCGGTTGCATCGGTTCTAAAATTGAAAACATAAAACAGTGTACAGTATACAGTATGTCATATTGAATTTGGGCATTACCTCCACATGTGTAAAAGTAAATGTCTCTGTTATTGCAGCTTCAGGTATGGAATTACGTAATAGTTAGACATGGAGGTGGGTGGCATATGAGGTAATATTTTTCCTGTTCCCCAGAGTATAATTAGTGATAGACAACTTATAATACACAGCAGTCTGTACAAATACACAGAAAGCACCATTGAAATTGTTACAACTGGCATGGTTTGCTACTATTGGAAGATGAAAAAAATTCCAGTCATTTGAGAACTTCCTTTTTCATCTTGGCGCTCCTTTATGGCAGCTAAGCTCTGAAAACTGCCAGACTTGGGCTCATGGAGGAAATCACTTAAAGATCTATGCAAGCGACTGAAATGGCTCCGCATTACCAGAAGCTAGCCTTTCCAATGAATTCAGTCTGTTACAGTGCTCTTAAGTTGTCTAGACTTGAGGGTCGGCCCGCATGGGACCTGCAAGTATATCTAGAGCACAGTGTACTGTATATACAGTAGGTATTGTTCTGTTGTGCAGACATGACGGCATTCATTTCAGAAATCCCTCCCATGCACGAAAGGTACATGAATGAATATGAATACTAGGATACCAACCCACACAGAGCTGCTATATCAAAACAAATTAACTGTACTGACCATAACAACAATCTATATACTGAACTGCACAGAACATGTATTTGCTCAATACTAAATAAAATCTAACCAAATCAAACCAAAATATCAGATTGTTAATAACAGACTTTTGAAAATGACAAAAGGTAATCCATGAATTTATATTTTGAGATGTGTTTTAGGTGTGATACAGTACAGTAGTTTCACCCTTGGGTACCATAAAGACCAGCCTATATAAAACATACATTTTACACATTTATCTGCAATACAGGATGTCACCTTTAGCATTGAAAGGCAGTAGGCTATGCATTATAAAAATAAAATAAAAACATTATACCCACACTGTAACTGCTAATCAAGCAGTGAGTTTCTTAGACATGGTCATTTAGCCTTGTTATTTGCTATGTACATACATTTATTATAATATCATGTGCAATAATAATATATAGAAGGAGCAATATAATCATCAACAATGACAAGCTACTGTAACATAAAATGCACAGATTTCACAAACCCTACCTTATATGTAGATACATTTAGGCAATAATGATAAACATGGCTGTCAGTGACACCTAGGGGTCAAAAAAAGCACCCTGAACCTCCTCTAAGGGGTTGCTGAAACTGTATGACAGGCTCAAATTATTTAGTGATATGTTATTTATTCTGGAGATCCCCAAATTACTCATTGAATGCATTTAATATTTTAATTCATATTATTTTGTATTACATTTGCATACACAGGATACGAATCAGAATCTGCTGTAAGAATATAGCATTTTCGCATATCGCATATTTTCGCAAATAGACTGAACAGTGTAACACACAGGCCTATGCCTATAACCCAGAACAGATTCTTTTTCAGAGAAAGGTAACTACTTCTTTAAGAAAGCGCGTCATAGCTGTTGATCCACCCATTTTAACTGACGTTTACGCACTCCCAGCATGCACACTGACTGGAACTCCTAATGACAATAATGGCGGGTATTTGTAGATAAGATGCTAATGATTGTTTTCTAACTTTATGTATTAAAAGTAAACTTAAATTGAATGAGTATTAATATATCCTGCGCGAGTCGCACACACGTCTCTGATAAAGCCAAAGCAGGGGATTTCACTCTAAGGAGCATGTGGCATGCTGTCTCTCACTGTCAGAAATGGAAAGTCTCAGTGAACTGATGAATGGCTAGAGTTGACTGTCCAGCTTCACTGAAGTAAACTACCTCAGAACTACTGTACTGCCGAGGGATCTGAAAGCATTTAGATAAACAATTACTGTACTATTGAGACGTTGGAATTTATTTTTGCAAGTTCATTGTATTTGCAAATTCATGAAGCTAAAATGGCAGTATTTTCTTTAAAGTTATTATTGTTATTGTTGCTGTCAGCTAGTATTGTCTATGTCAATTGTACATCGAAACTAAATATACCCAAAGTGTTGTTACCGCTTGCGAGGAGTACCAGAATAAACTTCACGCTGGAAACAACTGAAGGCTGCTACAGATGGTAAGTAGTCTCTAGCAGAATAATATCGTCTGGGGAGTAACCGGGAGTACAGTAACTGCATGCTTCGTGAAACAGGCGCATGGTGACATGGGTCTCGTATTTCTTTGCGCATGTGAGTCCACATGGCCGACACCCCAGGACATTTCACTGGCATCGTTTCAGTTTCAGTTCCTGTCACTGTCACAGTACCATATCTACTGGAATGTTTTGCTGTACAGGTGAATTTTAATAAGCTTAACGGCTTCAATTTATTTTGACTTCTCCCTTCTATCATCGTCCAGGTCAATCCAGGTCTTTTTACTCAGGTCTTAAATGTTCCAGAAATGTATATTTTTATTTGATCTGCTATTGCACATCCAGTCCACATAAGTTCCAGCTGCTGAATGTAAACTTAATGTATTCCAGTGCTACAGAAGGCCTATTTGTGATGCCATTCTCTTGTCGTCATTACTTTCCAGGTTTTCCACTAGGCCTGAGGTTGCCAGCATCCAGGCTTTACATGCAGATGAGAGGGGCTGTTCCCAACGTGCTGTTCTCCAGGCTCTTTCCACACACCCTTCCAGACTGACAAGCATCATTTTGGCTGAAGATGTTGGTAAGTACATTGGTTGGTCAGGCCTATTTTATAGAAAGATTCAAAAGTCAAATTTCAAGTTATACTGCTTAACACAGTCAGTATGTCATTTTTATCATAGGTTACTTGTAACATAACAATGTTCATAAAGACACAAGACATAATACAAGACACACTATTTCTCACTGACTGATTAAATAAATGTAATTTGTTTTTACAGTTTTTACATACATCAAGACATTGGCTAATACAACATATCATTTGTTATGTACACCTAGTAGGTTTTAATTCAATCCAAAACTAATTTGCAAGCATATGACTTGGTAAATGTTACTCCAGGAGCTGTAACTTCCCAGTTACGCTTCCATAGATATTGAGTCATAAATTAAGACTCCCTTCAGTTTTCATGCTGTTGTAAGACAGATACAGTCTATACAATGCAAGTCCAGCCATTTTGTAGCACTCCCATCTGAAAGGACCTGGATTTTATGCCCAGAATCAAACCCTACCTGCTCAGTATTACATTCCGAGGAACAATATAAAAACTATTGAGATTTCCATTTAATTTGAAACCAGGGGTCCCCGGATTTTGTAGTGTTTCGGGGATGGTGGGAATGGGACTCTGGATTTATTTTCTGTTTTCCCTGGTACTTGTTTGTGATTGGAGGGTTGGGATAATGGGTGTTACATAGAGTGTGGTGGTATTACTTTTTTTATATATTGTCTTTAATGATGTTGTAGTGTGAAGCACTTTGTGTTACATTTGTTTGTGTGAAAAGTGCTACATACATAAAGACTGGTTGATGTTTGTCTGCCCTTCGCTCCCATGTGCAGTGACAGGGCAGGTACTGCGCTGCGACGCCATTGTGGACGTCATCAGTGAGATCCAGATCGTGTCCACCACCAGAGAGCTCCATCTGGAGGACTCGCCACTGGAGCTGAAAATCCATGCGCTTGACTCAGAGGGTAACCAAGACCTCAATATCATGATATTCTGGATCATGAAATGATTCTCAAGTTGGGATATTTGCACAGTAGAGAATTCAATAGCTTGTGAAGTGCAAATCATACACGGTTTTCAACCATTTGTGTAACATTACTGTGCCTCGTCTATATTTTTTATTTGTTCTCCCTTGTATGGATCTGTACTGCTCCAAAGACCTTTCAGAGTGATTATTGAGAGTAGGCCCGTGGCAGGTTTTTACTCTCCCCTCAGGCTACTCTGAGGTCTGTTTATCCTGTTCAATTTAGGGCAGACACATTTCATTTAATGAGCTGCAGTCACAACTCTATTCCTCTTGATAATGGCTCCAGGGCGTGCGTTTTGTTTATGCTTTTGTTGGCCTCTGTGAATGGTGTGAATCTATCAGATGGCGTTAGAATACAAAGGGAAGGTGTATATCCCATAATGAAAAATGGCTATGTGCCATAAGCTGTCGAGCATGTATGTGCATCATCGGTTCTTCTACATTTGCACTCACAGCATAGGGAATGAAGTCCTAGGACAAGAACTGGTGAACACACTATGCCAGTGCATGTATTTGTTGCATGTCTTTTATTAGAAAATGTGTTGATTTTATCTCCCAAACAGTAGATTCAATGATTTCTGTTAACATTGCAGGAAATACATTCAGCACCCTAGCAGGCCTTGTGTTTGACTGGACCTTAGTGAAATATACAGATGTAGATGGATTTCCTGACTCCTACAATTCATTACGGTAGGCTTTTCTTTTGTCCATATAACCCTCTATTGAATCAACTGTTCAGTGGTCAATTTCAGGAAGATGAATATCAACAGATGATGGTGAAAATACCTGCTGGGAATGTGTCGTTGATTTGTCTTTTTAAAATGGGCTATTTAAATAAACTTTACTAAACACTACTTTCCGAGCTAGATGCTAACAATAATCTAGAGTTAATATACTAATGATGAAATACGCATTCATTTGCTAAAGCGAGCAGTGTGATTATTATTGTATTTGTCATTGTTATCTTCAATTAATGTGATTAATCATTCTCTACAAGTGTAATATGTTGTTCTCTCCACCCCAACTCCCCGCCCATCCCCCAGGGTACTTAAATTCTCTGAGTCCACATACACGCCCCCTGGGTACATCTCTGAAATGGAGCGTGTTGGAAAACAGGGAGATATTATTTTGGTGTCCGGAATGAAAACAGGGCATGCCAAGTTAAAGGCAAAAATACAAGAGGTTATGTACAAGGTGAGTATTTTTATTTTATTATAACTAATATAATTCCCGGTTTTATAGATTGCCACTGAAATGTCACGTTTATTGTTTGGAATAAAAAAGGACCACAAACTCCTCATAGAATCCACTATAAAAATAAACCTTCATTTTGTCGTTTCTCTTTTTTTTAAAAGAGAAACGACTGGAAGTGTAGAATACCTATCTTCATGTGGATGCCAATCTTCTGGGCCAGAGAGATCTATAAATAGAAAAAGCTTGCATCATGGTAATGGCTCCTCTCTACTTCAGCTGTAGTGTCAGAGCACCAGTGCCAGCCTGGATATCTAGGCATGTCTGGTCAGAACAGCACTGTGCTGTCATGAGAGGCTGCAGGGCTAGGCTGTTGGCTGCTGGCCTGCCTCTCAGGCATCGATCCAAGGCCCTTGATTAGATGGCATAGTAGGACCCACGTGAGCTATTGAACTGAAG
Organism: Aphredoderus sayanus; assembly: GCA_027564795.1. Lineage (NCBI taxonomy): Eukaryota > Metazoa > Chordata > Actinopteri > Percopsiformes > Aphredoderidae > Aphredoderus > Aphredoderus sayanus. Next base: position 26,847 of record JAODUG010004128.1, read on the forward strand.
CCAACAAAAAAGTTGTCTCATGTGCATTTACAATGCCAACTGCCTAATCAGTTTTTGGGTATAAATACTGTTCATTTGCATATTAGCAGTTGACACTGCTATATTTGAGCCGTAACCATGGTGTCCCTGCAACAGGATGTTGGTGCAGCTGAGGTGAGACTACTGATTCTAGATAACATCCTGCTGAGTCCTGCGCATGATGTCTACCTGCTGCCTGGCACCTCCATCAAGTACAGAGTCCAGAAGATCAGGCAGGGAAAGATCACAGGTCTGACCCTGCTGACAAAATACAAAGTTTTTATTATAGACAAGTCTTGACCACTCGGCAACTGTTTTGGTAACGCCTCCGAGCCATTATTTCAGGCTAACAAGATCAGGCCCCCATCTAAATGTATGTGGGAAGAGCCATAACTGCACTTTCAATGGTCGCAGTGACATAAACACTGCATGTATAATAAAAACTGCTTAAAAACTTTGGTGACTTTGCCCCAAAATAAGCGTTTAAAAGCTTTTATCTCACAAGTTTTACTTCTGCAGTGCATGTATAGTACAACTGTGCGACCAGTGCAACCACACGATTGGCTTAATAGTAATAGATTGGCTTAACTGTTTGGTTGTTATAAAGCAGATGATTGGCTCCTTGGGGGGAGGGGTGTGATATGTGCATCCAACTTACGGATCAATTATGGACTCTCATAGAGTTCTATTCATAATTCTCAGTCTTAGTAGTCTTTTCTATATAATGTCTCAGAATAAGATCATTGCCCTACATAACATAAGATTGCTTTGTCACACATATTTATCAATATGGATTGAATATTAATAACATCACTCACTGCAAGACGCTGGTTAGAAAATGTCTGACTGCTAGAACATTTGGAGGCTGTCATTATATTATATATAATATAATATAATATATATGCTCCACCACATATTCTCACAAACTCAAGTTATTTTTGTGGTGGTCAAACTTCATCTGCAATGGCAAGAAGACATAGCCTGTAAATCAAAGTAAAACAAAAATTTTATTTTCTGTATCTCTAGAGCTCTCCATGCCTTGTGATCAATATGAGCTGCATCTTCGAAATGGTGTGGTTGGCCCTGATGGAAATCCAAAGCTCTCTGTGGCCAGCCTGAACCAGGACACTTCCACAGTCACCGCTATTCAACTGGGACACATTAATGTGGTTCTGGACCATAAGAGTATCTTTTTGACAAATTTGAAAACTTTGAACCTAAGCCACCACAGCAAAGTCATGTACTGTAATTTACAGACCGTCATAATGAAATCTGTGTCTGGGACAGTGATAATTGTGTTGTAATGTACGGAATTTTACAGTGCCACCCTGAACCTATAGTACAGATATATTACTATATACTATCAGTGTAGTGTGTGAGGTGATGTTGAGCATAAGCAGTTATGAGTTTCTTTCTCTTCTGTATCTATGAGCTAAGACATAATGAGACAGCAAACTGTGCTTTAAGAGTATGATTAAAATGAGAACCAGATTTGTGCTGTGCACTTCATAGAGCTTTGAACAGTACAGTACATTTAAAGATAGTACTGTCTGTTACACAGCCCCATAACGCATTGGTAGTGTGCCCTTCTTCATTTTCCTTAAGTCTTGTTTAGGTCTTCACATGCAAGGAGTATCTCGCCTGCCCAACGGGACTCTTTATGTAGTTGAACCAGGCTACCTGGGTCTGTTTTGTTATGTTAAATACAGTATTGTTAGCAACATCCCATATATCTGTGGCTAATGGTTTTATTTGGGTTTAATCTTTCTGTTTTAATTCTGTTTTTAGGGTTTAACATTCACCCTGGAGGCAGTTGGGTCCTTGAAACCAGCAGAGTGTATGATATCCTCATTGAAGTATTTGACAAGTCCAGCAATAAACTCTATCTATCTGATGTAAGTGTGTTTAAGTTATATATAGTAATTGTCTTTATTACACAGTATACTCTACTCTGATGGATGCAGTTTAAAACATAAATATGTATACATGTTGGAAAAACCCTGCTAGCAAAATGTTTTATATTTTCTCTTTGGACTACTATAGTATATTTAAATGGTTTGCACAAATTTGTTACCTTTTCTGTACATTTTTGTTTCATGCCAGATACAATAAGTAACACACATGAGTTTAGAAATCGTGCTTGGCAAAAATAAACAATTGACTATTACTATGTCAGTGGCTTGGAAATGTGCTATAAGTGGTTCCTTCCTGTGAAAGTATAAATCCTCTGCAGATGTTTTCTCCAAATATCGCTCCACTGCCCCTCACTTTTATTTCAGGTTTATTTATTAGCTATTATTGCACAGCTAGTGTTCCGAATAAACTAAAAGAATGCTTTTCCCCTCTCTCTGTAGCCCAGCTAAATGCGCTTTGTTCTTTGTGACCATGCAGAATGTTCGTATCGACACCCTGTTCCCTGAGGAGTACTTCCAGATCCTTGAGTCCTCCCTTAATGGGACGTACCATCGTGTCAGAGCACTCAGTGATGGCCAAACACTCATCCATGCAACCCTCAGATCTATCTTGGATCCGGTGAGCGACACTTTGACCTTGAATTAACTGGCTGCTACTGCGGCTGTATTGTGTGTTATCCTTCACCATTCCACTCTGGTAAAGTGGACTAGTGTACTAAATGCTGCTCTTGGTTTGTTATAGAATGGAAAGGCCCATGTTCTCAGCAGCCCAGTCCACAGCGAACAGGATGTAGAAATCTATAACCCCATAGTGCTTAGTCCCAGTATTCTGACGTTTCCATGGCAGCCCAAGGTTGGAGCTTACCAGTACACAATTAAGGTACAGTAACTCACCCATTTCGTCACAGATAAAAACACATGAGATATTTCATAATCCTCCAATTGGGGATAGTACGCACAGTATGGAATGGGGAAATGTTGAGCAGTTTCTGATATAAAATAATATCTTGCGATATCAAATCAAACCAGTGTCATGACACTCTTAAAAGCACTTCCAGCTTGCACACACTAAACGTATGCATCAGTGCATGTAGTCACCCCAATTCTGTGCTGTTTGTGTCAGGCAACAGGAGGCAGTGGCAATTTCAGCTGGTCATCCTCCAACACAGCGGTTGCCACGGTGACGATAAAGGGAGTGATGACAACAGCCAGGGACACTGGTGTTAGCACAGTGCATGCACATGATGTACGCAATCCCCTGCACTACGGCCTGATGAAGGTAAGCATTAGTTTCTCAAGTGTCCCAAGGCACTGCAGTTTTATTTTGATTTTAAATCTTATAGCAGGTTTTATTATAAGCCCTCTAACTCTGTTTGGAGTTAGAGTTCATGGTTGCTTCTGGCTCCAAGTTGAATAGATGTGTTAAACCCAGACGAGCCAGTTTGCAGACTTAATAGGTGTATCTGGCCTTCTGGCTACACCAAAGACCTCTATATGTCTTTCTAGGCTTCCAACTATGTGCCACTCCTAAGTTTTGGAATGACCTGAATAAAGCAGTAACTACCATTGTTGTTTTTAGCTCCTTTCACCTCCTAGTGTTGTAGATGTCATTTTATTTATAGTTATCTTGAGGTTTCTTTACTTATTATAGTTTGACATTTTAGCATCCTTCAAAATATGTATTTTAACAGTGTATGAATATCTTATGTAAGTGTGATTAAAAGTGAATTATTATTATCATCATCGTCATTATGAATATTCTCCAGGTGTATGTTGTGGAGCCTGTTGGAATGGATTTCGCTCAGTGTCCAGTGGAGGCCCGGGTGGGGCAGGTGTTGGAGCTGCCCCTCAGGATCTTCGGCCTGCTCGGTGAGGGAGGCGAGCTGGTGGAGGATCGGGTCATGCTGAGCGACTGCTCCCACTTTGACCTGCAGGTTGAGCAGGAGACCCACAGTGTCTTCGAGCTTCTGGATGGTGAGTGCAGCACAGAAGAATAATACTATGGTGTTGCGTCCAAATATATCTGAGAACTGTTTTGACAAATTGGCAATGCTTTCTTTTTGGCATCCTGATTTTGTTTGTGTGTCTGGTTACAAGGTCTACAGTTTATGTCAACCACTTTTTTTGTCTGGAACTTGACATTTTACCTCTAATTTCCAGTTTGGTAAATATTAGGAAACAAGTAGAGTAACGATGTTTATATGTGGTTTACGAGTAACAGTGTTTAATTATCTAACACTGTCTTTCCTTTCACTTTCTCTCCTTTCCCAACCACTCCCTGTCTTCCAGGGAGGCTGGCGCCTGGCCAGGATCAGTGCAGTGGTGTGAGGGCCAAAGCTTTGGCCCCTGGATACACGGTCCTCACCGTTAGCTACGCTCACGGCAACGTTCACCTCAGTGCCAAGATCACCATCGCTGCCTATGTGCCTCTCAAAGTCAGTGTATTCTCCATTGTGGAATAGCCTGCCAACAATTGAATAGTGGCTGAGCATCTTTTATACTGACGCACATCAAGCTGAGGCTTCAAAATATACATGTACTCTTGCTAATTTCTTGGTGGTTTAATTAGTGTTGCAGCTTGACATTCTCTCTGTACTGTAAATGCTCCAAGGCAAGCTGCAGGGTGTAATCATTCTAAATTATACCTGCAGTCTTTGTTGTGATCTACCTTAATACTTAAATTCTCCTCAGAGCATCAATTTGCCTTTCTTTTCTGATACACGCACATGCACGCACACACGCACGCACATACACAATTTCACCATAATCTAGGCAGATTATGGTGTGTAGATCAACTAGCTTTGGAGTTCTCCTTCTGGGTCATTTCTGTACTTCATTCTAATTATGCATATCTGAGCATACTCCCTCTATGCTTTTGTTTGGTACGATAATGATAACAAAGGAATAATTACAACATGTAAATGTATTGTTGTATTACTCAAGTGGCAGCGTAACATCCTATTTGCTGCACCTTTCAGCAGTGGTGGTGTTCTGTAGCCTTGTGAAACCATCCTTATCTCGTGAGCTGTAATTTAATTCTGTAGCCAATATCAGTCTGGAACTCGTCAATGCAAAATTGTATGTCTACCATGTAAAAAAAAATAATCAGGCCAATCAGTGACTAGCTTTTTTTTTTAAGAAGATGAAACAAGTTTCTGTTTTCAAACATACTCACTGGGTGAGATAAAGGTAGATGGTCCAATCGTATAGTATGTAAGGGAGTTTGAAATACATTTATTTGCACCACCTTTGTGACTTGCACTTTTGATTTGAGAGGTTCCAGACTGGTAGCTCACGGCAAAGTCAAACTGTAGCTTGCGATCAGGATAGTATCACAAGGAAAGTACTTCTTGGGTTGAGGCTTTTAGATATTACATCCAAGAGTTTTCTCTGTTTTTTCCACTGGCTATAAACTATAAAAATGGCCTCTTTCTTTTTTCATCCTCATTACAACTCAACTGTGTTTTGCCAGGCAGTTGACCCACTATCTGTGGCACTGGTGACCCTTGGCTCATCGAAAGACATGCTTTTTGAGGGCGGTCCAAAGCCCTGGGTTCTGGAGCCCTCCATGTTCTTCCGGAACCTCAAGGCAGAGGATGAAAATATAGTTTCCCTAGCTCTGACTGGTCTGTCTTCACACAGCTACAGCGAACACCGCGTCAGAGCTACCTGCAGAGCTCTCGGAGAACAGGTCAGATCCACGACTATTTTCGCTATTCATGTTGGGACTTTATACACTGATGAGCAAATGTAAATAACTATTATTTTGCAGCAATGGGTAGGTGTATTAGACGGTATACAGACAGACAGTTTTTCTAGCCAACATGTTGGATGCAGGAGAAATGGTCAGTGGTAAAGACCAGAGAGACTTTGACAAGGGCCAAACCATTATGGCCAGATGACTGGGTCGGAGCATCTCCGGAATGGCAAGGCTTGTGGCGTGCACCTAGTGTGCAGTGGAGTGCCTACCCACAGTGGTCCGAGCATGGGCCAAACTATGAACCAGACGACAAGGTGTTGATTTGCGAGGGCCACAAACTGACAGAAGGGCTACAAGTGTCAGAACATTTGAATGATGTTTACATGAGCAGTGTGGCCCAACACAGTGCACCACAACATGCTGTGCATGGGGCTACGTAGCTGCATATAGGTCAGAGTGCCCATGCTCACCCATTATGACCACAAGGTGTGGATGTTTTGGCTTGTCCCCATGTATGTTGTGTGTCTTTACAAATGGCTAATATTCTATTTATATAATATATATGTTATTAATTGCTTTAATGCAGCACTGCCTACAGTATACTGTATGTTTGGTGTCTGCAGGAGCACGACATCTCATTCAGATGGACTTTGAGCAAGATGGCATTAATGTAATACATAATATTGGACTTTATTACTTTGCAAATCTAAAATGGCACATGCCAAACATTCCTTGAATTTTCAGTTATATTATGTTACCTGCCATATTACCTGCCCGTTTCAGTGTGTCGGTATATATACTGTACACTTCTAATGGTCTGGTTGTGATCCTTTCTCCAGGTCCTGGAGGTGACTGTGGGTAATAAACCGAGTGTGACCAATCCCTATCCGGCAGTTGGGCTGGCAGTGGTCAAGTTTGTGTGCGCTCCTCCTTCTCGCTTCACCTTGGTGCCAGTGTACAGCAGCCCACGGCTGGACATGAACTGTCCCCTGCTGCAGCAGCACAAACAAGTGGTGTGTTGTCAAGTGTCAGCATGCTTCAACAGCATTTACTCTTGTCTGTAATATACAGTACATGTAAACCCATACAACAATTACATTGTTTATTACTTGAAATACAAATAAATAAGTATTTACTCATTACTGTTAATAATTCTAACTAATAAACTAATTCTGTTTTGTAGGTTCCTGTCTCAAATTATCGCAACCCCATATTGGATCTGACAGCTTTTGACCAACAAGGGAGGAAGTTTGACAATTTCAGCTCCCTGACTATAGTGTGGGAGTCAACAAAGGTGTTACTGGCCAGTATCGAACCCACCATGCCCATGGAGCTGGAGCTACAACCAGAAAGCAACAAACAGATGAAAATACATGGTAAAACATGGTTTAATTTTTAATTAGTTAGACATAGGAGGGAAATATTTCTAGCAGTATTTTGGGGTGCATTGCCTATCTATTTGTTTCATGTTTTAATATTCACAATGGACCCTTTCTGTTGTACCTATGGCAGGTCGTCAAACAGTTTTTGTCCATCACCAAACTGGTACTACGACCATCACAGCAACAGCTGTGGGTTACCAGGCTTCACATCTAACTGCAGCGAAGGTTCTCAAACCAGTAAGAGAAAAGACAAGCCTCACATACACCGTAGATTAGAACCTGCCTTTTAACAGCCACAAACCATAAGCACTTATTTCGTCAATTGTAATTTTGAATAAAATGCTTTTAAAAGTCAAAATGACTGATTTGGTTCTCTCCATCTTCCAACCAATTTTCCCATGTCTCTATTAAGTTACATTTTTGATCTGCTGATACAGTATTGAATTTACACCATGGCACCCTTTTCGTTTTATCTTCCCCCTGACAGTTTGACCCCTTGACCCCTGTCTCAGCTATTTTGGAGCTTCTACTGGTAGAAGATGTGACCGTTACTCCTGATATTGTCACCATATACAACCATCCAGATGTGCGGGTAAGAGCCAGATAGGAGAATGCTATACTGTATAACTGATTTATCCATCTACCGTCAAGCAAATGCGTTTGGAGAGAACACAAGCTAACATTGTTTGCCACAAGCTTGTGAGCCCCTTTGTAAAGAGATTGTCAGTGCCGTGACATCACAAGCGTTCCTTTTATGTCATGTGGCTTAATAACGGTTTGCTGAGAGAATAGCAATGGCTCCAGTAAGCCAGGAATGACCCTTCTTACAGTATATACTAATTTCAGTGTGTCATCTTTACAAGATTATGTGATTTGCCTTGCAGGCGGACCTGGCCCTTCGCGAGGGTTCAGGTCACTTCTTTGTCAACACCAGTGTTAAAGGTATAGCAGAGCTAGTGTACAAAGAAACCCAAGGAACAGCGCAGGTGAGCATAAACATTGTCTGGATTCTGGACTTTTCTTTGTTGGGACATCAATATGTGTATAGTATTAGATGTTGAATGTACAATGTGCGTAGAATGAAATGATTGGTTACTTGTCTTATGCACTCAAGGTTGTCCCACTGCATCCTGGAGAAGTAAAGGTGATGGTTCATGATCTCTGCTTGGCCTTCCCAGCGCCGGCCATGGCCACAGTACACGTGTCCGACATCCTGGAGGTTTATGTGCACGTGGTTGACAAGGTCAGTGTCCAGACACACAATCCATCCCCTTGGATAGGCCTGCCACGTCTTGACCGACTGGTCCCCAGCTATCAGTACCACACATTCCTTGAATGCCTGAAAAAAAACGTAATGTGGTTGGAAGAATGTATAAAACCAAGAACCTGGTTACATTGAATGCACTTTATTTATTATTATTATTATTATATAACTACTGTCCTTCTGATTGACATAAATGTTCTCCATTTTAGGTGGAGATTGGTAAATCTGTCAAAGCTCACGTGAGGGTGCTAGATGAAAACAAGAAGGCTTTCCCTGCTAAATTCTTCCATTTGATGAACCTAAAACTCAGGGCTGCTTCTGGAATTGTCTCTCTGCAGTAAGTTAGGGAGGAGCTGCTCCACTTTGTGAAGTGAATATGCAAGGTTTGAAAATTGAAAATGATTCTAAATTGGCACATTTTCTCTGCAGAGCATTAACCGACCCTGTAGAAAGAGATACTGCAGCCTTTCTGGTGAAAGGCCTCTCTATCGGACAGACCACCGTGTCAGCTGTTGTGGTAGATAAAATGGGAATGAAAATAGCATCTTCTCCACAGCAAATAGAGGTATACAGTTTTTAATACATTTTTAAATTGTTCTTCCAGATTTAGCCTCCCATATGAGAGTTGAATGACATCCTTTGTTCCCCTTTCCAGGTGTTTCCACCATTCAAACTTATCCCGAGGAAAATGACTTTGTTAATTGGAGCAATGATGCAGGTGTGTATGATATTGATGCATTGTCGGGAAACAGCTGGTCTGTGCCCCTTGCCATGCATAAGAGGTATCTGGCAGGATAGTTTTACTGCAAGACTCACTGTGAATTGCCACACACTTTAGATTGTGTATAAACATTCTGCTTTTTTTAATGCTCCTCAGCTAATGGTCCAATTATGAAATTCCATCTTGCCACACTCGCCATCTATCTGAGGAGGAGGCTAATTTCTCAACATTAAACTCAATAATATACAGATGTCGCATATGGTTATTGTTGGATCTCCATTTCTCTAGTGTTGATTAGATTAACGGTCTAGATAATTGCTTTCAGCTAATTGTTATCAGACCTCTTCCTTGATAATAATAGCTAATTAAGATTAAAGCTTGTCCTCGTGAATCTTTTTATTCTTTCTTTTCTTTTCTTCCTCCCAGATCACATCTGAGGGTGGCCCCCAGCCTCAGTCCAACATCTTGTTCTCCATGGCCAATGAGGAGATAGCTTCTGTTAATGGTATTGGCATTGTCAGGGGTATTGCTCTTGGTAACGTAACTGTCACTGGAGTGGTCCAAGCTGCTGATGCAGAGACTGGGAAGCTGGTCACTGTCTCTGAGGTAAAAGCCTTTAAGTCGAATGCCATAGCATGTTGTACATCTCTCAGCTTCATAAAATTGGGCAAGTTTCTTTTCACAGGATCAAGTAGAAGTTGAGGTTGTGCAATTGAAAGGCATTCGAATTCGAGCCCCCATTACAAGAATGAAGACTGAGACACAGGTACTTTCTGTAGAAGAACTGGTGTAAAAATAATGCTCAAAGATTGCTCAGAATTTAAGCATCATACAGTGATAAACAATCTGATAATCCAGTGCAGGCCTTGGGACATATAATACTGTAGCTACTAATCTCTTGATCCTTTCGGTTTCCTTTCTAGATGCCTGTGTATGTGATGGGTCTGACCAACAGCCAGACCCCTTTCTCCTTTGGCAGTGCTATCCCTGGCCTCACCTTTCATTGGTTTACTACAAAGAGAGATATCCTGAATGTCCAATCACGTCACAGTGAGGTAGGCGGGTTGAGCGTTGCATCTTTCCATTACAGAATCATGCTGTTGTATACACTATGCCAGCAAGTACTGTACCGATCTTGCTGATAAGCCATTTCTATTTTTAGCGCCTGCTGTCGCTTCAATCCCTATTTTTATCAGATTGAGGCCAAACACATGTGTGGTTCCCGCAATATGATAAAAATAAGCATCTGCATTGTCTCAGCTGGGTTGCCTTTTATTAGATTTACCCCTGCTATTTTTACCACCGTAATGATGTCCCATATCTCCTTCAGGCCAACATCCGACTGAACTCGGAGCATAACTTTGCCATGGGTGTGACTGGGAGGAATAGAGGACGGACTGGGTTGAAGGTGGTGCTTAGAGCCACTGATCCGTTGGCAGGGCAGCTGGAGCGAAACCTGCAGGAGCTGACTCATGAGGTCCAGATCCAGGTATAGCACTGAGGCTAGGTCAGTCTTTGCCTCGCTCTCTGTCTTTGTCTCTCTCTCTCTTAGTCTCTCTCTTACTCACTCACTCGCACTCCATTGGTAGAGGTCACACTAAGAGTCATCAGCAGTGTAAACCACAGTGTCTGCCATCCCGGCGTGATGCTGTAACGCCGCTATTCACCTCTTACATGTGTGCAGAACCATATCCTCGGCAATAACCATGCTATGTTTTGCATTTGATAAGAAACATCTAAAAGCTTTTAACCATTTCAAAAATACATGGTTTGAGGAATCCGGATTTTCCTGTCCATTCTTCCTCACGTCCCCTGGTCTTCAAAGCCATATCATTATCACAGCTGAAGCTATAGATCCTGAGAGTGTCTTAAACTTTATATATGTGATAAGAGTGCCGATTAGTCTTGAGTTGAATGCGCCCTGCTTCAGACCCCATTAGACTATGACATGTCACTGAAACCAAGACATCAAAGGATGATTAATGATACCAAATAATGAGAGCTCCAACTCTTGCCTTTGATCAAGGTTTATGACAGGCTACACATGCTAAATCCAGAAGTGGAGGCTGGTGAGATATTGATGGCTCCAAACTCAAACATCAAGCTTCAAACTAACAGGTGAGTTAACCTTTTGCCGGACCTTGCCAGTCTTCAGTGTGTTTTACTTTTGGAATAAGACCCCCCCTACCCCTTGGTTTCTCAGCCAAGGTAATCAATTAATTCTGTTTTAAAGAAAACTTAGGAAAACCAATCATTGTTCAGTGTGTCTAATCTTCTGTGATATCTCAATAGGGATGGTGTGGGCGTCCTCTCCTACAAGATGATGGGATGTCCTGATCAAGCTGCCATCGCCAATGTGGATGATAAGGGCTTCCTGTCTTCTGGCTCGCTCACCGGCTCCTCCACCTTGCTGATCACCTCACAGGAATCCGTCGGTGTCAATCAAACCCTCATCCTGGCTGTCAAGGTCAGTCAGACAGCTCCCATGAAGAAAGCTTAATTACGGCTTAAAAGGCTGCATTGGTATTAACGACAAAGTCCATCTCAATAAATTAAAATCTATTATCTAAAATCTATTACTAAAATCTATTAGCGCTTATGAATGTGCTCAGTTACCAGGACAATGCTCAGCGGGTCTGAGCATTGTCTCCTTAACAATAGTGCTAATGGCCTGCATTGCCCTTGATGAGATGTTGGCCGCACCGCTGTCTGTCCCCCATGGCTCCCCAGGTGGTCCCTGTCTCCTACGTGCGCCTCTCCACCAGCCCATCTCTGCACACCTCCACCAGAGAGACCCTGGCCGCCATCCCCCTGGGCATGGTCATCACCTTCACTGTCCACTTCCACGCCAGCACCGGAGAGGCCCTGCACAGCACCAACTCCCTCCTGACGTTCTCCACCAATAGGTTTGTCTCTCGCACGCACACATACGCACACACACACACACACACACACACACACACACACACACACACCATCAGCGTGTTTTATTTTTTCAAGGGTTTCGCCTTATTCGTTGAGGACATTGTTCGGGCAGTAATATGACAAATACGCCCAGTCATTTGAAAGCTTTGGGGAATTCTGTTGTAGAGATGTGTGTGTTGTAGTCTCAGCGCTTCAAGGTCAAAGTCATATTAGAGCTGTTCTGGACTATTAGTACTCAAGGCCTTTCTTGAGTGCTGTGTTTGTGCAACCTATCCAGCCGGACACACATGATTCTTCCTCTGCCAGTTGAACGGAAATGCACTTCAGTGCTTGTTTTGTTTATTTGTTTTTGTTGGTTTTTGTCCACTTCTTGCAAAGATGCTAAATAATTATTCTAACTCAACACTGACTTGTACATTTTATTTAATAAAAAAACAAAAAGTATTAACATAATCTAATATATAAGATCATTTATCTTGCTGCCATCAGTGCCGCTATGGCAAATGATAGTTGGCTCAGATCTGCTTAGCGTGCATACTATTTTGCCTTATATGGTATAAGCACACTGGTGGGGTCACAGCAGGGTTGAGTGTCAGCGTGTGCTTAGAGTTCCCTCCTCCTCATTTCAGTTGAAGTCGTTTCCACCTGAACGAGCTAAATTAATGGCAGCAGGCCTGGCCAGAGGGAACATTGCTGCACTCCCAATGAGAGACTCCAGCCTGCCTGCACTATAAATTGATTCTATTATCTTGTTCTCCAGGTGCTGACAGACAATTTTAGAGGAAAAGTATCCAAATCATAGTAGTAAAGCATGGATGGTGTGGGTAATACAGAACAAGACCTGGTCTAGGAAGGGAGCAGTAGAGTTTGTACTGTATAGCATGAAAGATGAAAGACCACAGATGTGTTGCAGAGTGATGGAATTAGAGGGGGTGGGGATGAGAGTGTATAGATAATTGCACATTGACCTCCATGTATAGATAATTGCACATTGACCTCAGTTGTCATTAGCACCGACTCCAATGGATTCCGTTCCTCTCTCTGTGCCATGTCATGCAGAGATGACCTGGTCCAGATGAGCGCCGGGCCCGGCAACCACACGCTGACAGTGCGTACGGTCAACGTGGGCCTCACCCTGCTGGCCGTGTGGCTGCAGGACCAGGTGGGCGTGGCCGACTTTGTGCCGCTGCCCGTCAAGCACGCCATCCACCCAGAGGAGGCCCAGCGTCTGGTGGTGGGAGATGTGGTGTGCTTCAGTGCCCAGGTTATCAGCCCGGAGGGTAAGGGATGTGTAGGATGCACTTTTATTGAAGAAAATAGTTCTATCTGCTCTAGATCTTCATTCCTTAACCCTCCCCCCGCTGTCCTATGGGTCAAAATGACCCGGTGCACGGCCAACTGCAACATGCCATGACATTCCGCAGTTGGCTCCCTCTGCTGGTAGTGTGCCTAAAGCCTTAGGACAGTGGGAGGGTTAATATTTCATTAGAATTTATACTTTAAAAAAAAATATGTAAGTGTGTGCTTTTGTTAATTTTAATTTAATTTTTTTAATACATCAGAAGAGTGACATGATACATTTTGATCATTAAACCATACATTTTGATGATCTACCTATATACATGGTAGTTAGTTGTGTAATTATAGTTAAATGCTCTTTATAAACCAACCCTACGGTATATGTTTGAACTGGAGTGTCGAGAGCTGTAGTAGCATTACGGGGCAGTGCCAAGGCTTTCTGAAGACTGTACTAGCCCCTCCCATGACTGCAGGTGTTCAAGGCACCTGGAGATCATCCTCCAGTGACATACTTGAGGTGGATCTGAAAAGTGGAGCAGCCGTGGCCAGGGACTCTGGCACTGTGACCGTGTACTACGAGATACATGGCACCCTGAGTACATACAGAGAGGTATGGTGGTGCAGAGCGTTCACTAACACTTACTATGCACATTTAGTCGTGGCTGTGGCGGTGGTGAAGGAGCTACACATAAAGAGCATCATAATGCAAATGGTATCACTCTTTTCCCCTTCTTAACACTCCCTCCTTCTTAATAATCCCTCACTGGTCACTTGGATATTTTCATTCTCTGGCCCATTGCGAGATTATTTATATCAAGTCAACCATAATATAGTAGCTTGTGAAATAAAAATAATAATTATAGACCTACATCCTCTTGTCATTATACTGTATAGTGCACGAGATGTGTGTGTGTGTGTGTGTGCCATTAGTTCCTTGAAATGTGAGATTTTCCTCCAAGGTTACTGGTAAGCAAAGAAAGATTAATTAGCTCTTAAACATGTCATTGTGCACTTGCTTTTGTGGCTCCTTCAGGCTGTTTAGCGTGACCTGAATTTTCCTTGATCTGCCCAGTTAACAGCAGGTGAATAGATGAAGCTCTTGTGATGAGTAGGTGTTTAATTAGTATTAGAAATGTCCTCACATTGTTACCATAAAGATAGGGACTTGCACAATGGAAATAGAGACAGCATGTTCACTAATAATACTGTAGTTGTTATTATTACAGCTGTTATGTAAAGGTCAACTTAATTTTACTATGTTCCAATAAACAACATTGACAATGTACTTGCCTAATTTTCTCTATACTATTGGTCTATACTGAACAAAACAAAACAGACATAATTAACTTTATGAGCTACTATGACAGCTGAAGAGGGTTCATTGGGGACCCTTCACAATATACTTGACTGTCAAGTAATGTAATTATTCACAATAGGTGGGGTATTGCATGCAACATCTCAATGTTGAGGCAGTAATGTTAAATAAAGCCTTCCAGCTGTGTGTTGAATCCTAGCCTTGACATTTCCATCTCATTTGATGGAAACCATATCCAAATAGGATACAGGATAACTGAAGGTAATTGGGTGTATGTAATACAGACAGAGATCTGTCTGAAACATCCTTGGTCATCAACGGTTTACTATTATCTTTTGTTTCTACTATGTACAGATACTAGTAGAAACAGCCACTAGAACAGCGGTTATGGCTCAGTCTGCACCAGTTGGCAACAACAAGGAGACAAAGGTCCACCTCACTACCAGAGAAAGTGGGACGAACCTCATAGGTACTGAAATGGCACAGTTTCCATGCATGTAATTGATGCCGTAATACAATAATATCATACTGTAAGTATAAGGAGATCGTGAGAAGCACACAGCCTTCCTCGCTCATCGACAATGGCGTTGTCTTCTAGGGTCGTGCACCTCTGCCCAGACGGATGCTGTGATACAGATGCACCCAGAAACCTCGGTCAGCTGCCATCTGAGCTTCACCAGCGATGCTATCGACTTTTCTGCTAACGATGTCTTCAGCACACACACCAGCTTTGACCCCAGCACCGGTAGGCCTCATCTGGATTCAGAGCATGCTGAAGGCCAGCGAGCGCAGCTCCGAATCTATCATTTTTAACAGTGGTTTGCAAACTATTTGAATCCACTATCCTTGTGTATATTATTCTAATAATAATAATAATAATAATAATAATAATAATAATAATAATAATAATAATAATAATGTAAATATAGAAATGTATAATATACACGCACACAACTGTGACATTGACAAAGGCAAAAATAACTGCATATTTTAATCAAAACAACATCAGTAGATTAGATTTAACTTTTGCAATAAATAATCATAGCCTGTTGTGTGTTTTGATTAATTACTACTGATTATCGCCTGAGCTTTATGGAGGCTAATGTTTAGTTTAGAAAGATTTACCACCACTGGGAAAGTGGGGATTTTAATGGTCTGTGCAAACAATGTCACACAATGAAGACATACAGTATAGGTCTATGTTGTCCTAATCATACTTTGCCTTCTCATGTTGCCTGCCTCTGCTTTAAGATGAATTTGAAGTTTACATCATTAGCTACCCACTGGAGACCTTCGGCGTTACTAAGTAAAATGGGTAGCCAGCTCAGCCACTGTATTTGTGTACTTGATCTGCATCGCGGGCAAGAAAATACTGTTAACAAGGGCATAATCAATACCTGCAGGGCCCATGGAGTGAATTTAGGATGGGCTATAAAAACGTGTCGGGCCGATTTATAGAACTTACGAGGCATCCTCTTGCTTGAAAGCAGACGTCTAATTGTGTTTGGGAACTGGGGCTTCCATCCTGTTGTTGGCTTATTGCTGAGGAGAAAACTCTGGGGGCTTTAACCAGTTGGTTGAATCCCACTGAGTTCATAATGGGAGCGAGTCAGTGTGAAATGACTATGACTATGGCTGCGGGCTTCCCCACAAACCCCAGGATTAGAATGTAATGGAAATAAGATGAGCAGTTGTGTTGCTGGTACACGCACATATGAGCTTGTTTTTTTATTTGAGAGACAAATGTAACTTTTGAGACCTGCTGTCAGTAGAGATCAAGTTTCAGTTCATCGTTGTTGTGGATTCCTGGCATCTGGAAGGTGCCGAATACAAAGTACAGTGGGCCTAAATTGGCTTCTTAATATTGATGCTTTTAAAGAGAAACGTGTTGGAAGAGTACAGTAACCCCTATTGCATGATATGGTACAATTTAAATATATAATATCATACATATATAAGTAAATATGTACACATTATTGAATGTTTATAATGTAGTTAATCTGTGTGAACCTCTTTCCACACCAGAACAGAAAGAATAGCTGTCTCTTCCTGCTGTAAGGCTAGTCCAGCATTTAAATGGATTAAGTGGCTTAGGTTGACCTTTCCATGTCTGCGGGTGAGGGAGTCGTCAACGCTGGTACGCTCGCAGGCTAAACGTCTCCATGGCGTCCACAGGCTCGTACAGCTGCTCCGTGGCCCTGCAGCAGCTGACGGGGCAGCAGGCCCGCGTGCTGAGCATGTCCGTGACCAACCTGCTGGTGACGGCAGGCCTGGAGGGCAGCGCCTTCTCCGGGGAGCAGGTCGGCGCCACGCTGCCCATGGAGCAGGTGCTCTACTCCGACCAGACGGAGCTGATGCTCTCCAACCTCCACTCGTCCGCCGAGCTCACGGTCTACGGCCCCGCAGTGGCACTATCCAACATGGAGGTCAGGGCAAATACCATAGCCACACCCCTTGGATGTTATGATGTATTACAATGTGGCTTTTGGGATACCCGTAATGCTGAAAAACATGTTCATTGTGTTTCAGTGAGAGAGTACATGGATACAGTATTGTCTGATGGCAGGGATGGCTGCAATCCATTTCAGTGCAGACCTGTTAGTTTTTTTGTTTTTTTTTGCCGCATCCCAAATGCTCATAGCGCCCCATTTTCCCCCTTGTGGTCAGGTTGTGTCCTCCTCTCCCAGTTTTACTGTCAAGGAAAAGGAAGTTTCCCATGGATTCCCCAGCTTCTCCAAGTACACCATTAGGGCTGTGGACACCCAGGGTGCCACCTCCGCTCACATTTCCATAAGCAGCCCCTCCTCAAGCCGGAACCTCCTCATCCCCGTCACTCTCGTTAATGTGGTGAATCCCAGCTCCTCCATGCAAGGTCTGTTTGAGTGTGTTGTGCTGGTACAGTATATTGGTTATTGTACTGCAGTGTTTGTAGGTTGAGAGTGGAGTTGAAATACACATACTGTTTTACAGAGCTCTGTACCGTAGCTGTTGTTAACAAAGCCAGTTGTTTAATCTGGGGGAAATAAGGTCACTGATGAGGCTGTAGACTTTGAATAACCGCTCAACATTTCATGAACAATTAATAGGGTGGAGGAAGTTATGTAGGCCATTCACATTCCATTGCAACCATAACAGACCACTTTTAAGCCTTAACAATGTGTGCAATATAGTACGTTAGTGTTGTTCTTAACACATTTTGAAAGACTGTTTTCTGTATCTCTAGTTGCTAGTCTGGATGGGAGCCCCTCTCTGCAGAATGTCATAGACTCTTACCAGATGATGATCTTCACCATATTTGCACTGCTGGCTGGTACAGCCATTGTTATCATTGGTGGGTAATGCCAGGCTTTTTGGCTGCTGATTATTGTGTAACTGGAAATGCTTTTTACAATATATTGGAAAATAGCATGATAATAACAAGATATAGATCAAGTCCTAATGCATTTTTCATAACCTCTGAGTCATGGGGTGGGGGAATTGGTTAATTGGGGAACTGGAATTGGTTAGTAATTGGGGTCAGGAGGATAATTTGACTATAATTTAGTTGTTCCCCATTAAAAACAGTGTTTGGATAGTATGGGAGGGACAGATAAAGAACAGGGCTTCGTATAAATGCTGCGTAAGTATAAATGACTTTCTGCGCGCGCACAGACATGCGCACACAAAACCTTGCCGTAAAGTAACCCAATCTCTATGGAAACTGGCCCATATGGACGTAGTTTATGGAGACCGAAATAACAAACAGTGATTGAAACTAAAACTGTAAAATTGTCTTAATTAAATGAACAACTTGCATTTGTGTAAAATAATTGATATATAATGCAAAGGCTACACCAATACTGTTTTATTTAGATTATTTTAGATTTTATTTGTCTGTCGGGTTGATTGATCACATATGTATATTAATATGAATATGGGGCCGTTCACAAAGTGTAAATGTAATTCCCAAACTATTTGATGTTTAGGTGTCATTTTACAGAGTATGATAATCTCAAATCTAAATCGTATTTCTTTTTTTTGTTTTTGTTTCTCTCAATCCAGTTTGCCATGCAATCTTTTCTCCAAGAAATTAAGGTCATCGTCCTGCTTTCAGAGGATAGTGCCCACCACAGGTAGTGTAAATGTCTTGCACAGCCAGTTTAAAAGACAACTGTTAAAGCCCCCATTCAAAAGAAACCGTCAATGTTCTGGCAAGCCCACCTCACAGGTCTGGTCATGATCATTCACAATCAAAATATGGCATTATATATTAGTTTTTTAATTATTTTAAAATTCCATCCATTCCTGTTTAATTTGTTTGCTAACCAGGAATTGAAATTGCTGCTATCATTCATACTTGATAATTTGAATTATTCAGAATTACACCTGTATACAGTTTTCGCCTGCATCCATTTCAGAGTGTGGCTCCCCAATGTTGAATTCTTTCAACCACACATTACCAAGGAACCATCCAAGGAGCAGCCCAGTATCCTGTCTTTTTACTTGGTTTTTATTCTTATTCTTAGAGCCCCACAGGCCTTTAATATCTATTGGATGTGCCTTGATTTCTCTGCTGTAGGAGAATACTGCAAATGTTGTTTTTTTTTGTACTTTATAAAATTGGTACTGCACTGTTTAAGATCTGTTAAGTTTATAACAGGGCTACTTACTTTGTGTGCGTACTATAGTGTTGTTTTTTTGTGATATGCAATTCAATATTTTTTAACAGAACAGATATTGTAACTCACCTTTTGTGAATTTGAAGCATATGAAGAAGAAAAACTGAATTTGTGATTTTTGCTTAAAACTGGCTTTACATATTTGTTTGCTGTTGTGTGTTATATTCAGATTGATTATAATTATAGGGTTGATGTGAAATGTAAGAACTCAGGAAACGTTTGTGCTAGTTGTCTGCAATCAATAACTTGATCATATTTATTTTTAAAGATTATGGAAAACAATTATGCTCATGGTGTAGCTTATTCATTTTGTGAAAACCTTAACCACTGAATCCGTCTGTTTCACAAGTGATTATAAACCCTCCAAATGTGCACCTGATGATATTCAGGAACATTTCTGTGGCATTCATTTATAATTCAGTTATGTTCTTTAAAAAGGCTGATATTTTTTTTACCGAGCCATAAGACATGCAGCTTTTCTAATGTGAAATAGTTCAGAAATGTGAACCAACTTGTGTTAATAACCATATATTTCAATTGGTTAATGTGATTTGGTTGTCGTCATCATCCTGGAAATTCTGTGTTGTTATGTTATGACCTACCAACTTTAGCAGACATTACTGTAACTTCTGATGTAATGGTGATGTGATTTTATATTTGAGTAAAAATACACATAGTATTTGCTAGCTATATTATTTCAGTTAATGCAAACTAATAAGTTGATTCACGTGATTATATAATTGTTCGATTGTTTTGCTATCATTCAAATTGCTTTCAGCACATACCAGAGTAATGTTAAGATCTGACTTTCTGGTGTGTATTTCTCCTTGCCTTTGCCAATTAAAGTTTTACTTTTTCTATTATGCCCATGTCTTTATTAGCCTCTGGCTAAATAATACAGATGTAGTGTTTAGCACTTTTATAGTACTAGACTTACTCAACATGCTAAATTAAAGTGTTGCCTTATTTGTCCAGGGCCAAACATTTAGCAGCTGATCTAAGCTTTTCGCACCATTATAATCAATCTCTGTCTGCATGCTTAAAGATGGAGTCAGCAATTGTAAGATAAGCCAATACCTGTACACTATCCCGACCTTGGCAATGTGTGTTCAATTTGGGGAGCAGAACTTACAGTATGCACTCTATGGCATTGAAAATTGGTGTTTTGTTTAGATTGAGTTCAAGTATCAATCTTTCTGCCACATCGCTGACTCAACCTTTTAAGATAAGTACTGTATATGGATAAATGCGTGATCCAGAATATCAATATCGTGCTGAAATGTGGGTTTTCAGCTCATTTATATAAATATAATGCATCCTTCCAGAGACAGACAGCACAGTCTGTTGTACATTTTTAAAATGATTTTAAAAAGTAAACTCGTCACTAAAAGTCATTTTTTTCTCTGAGTAACATGACCTCCCCCCAACACGTTCTTTGTCCTTTATTGTTTACCAAGGCACACTTATTTGATGTAGCTAATCATTAAAGCATTTAGTTGCTACTGTATGTGTTTCTTACTGTATGTGTGGAAATAAAATTGTAAAAAAAAATGTAAGGGACGGGTTAAGGTTAACACACCAGTTAAATGAACAGGGCAATTTAAGAGGGATTATATTTGCCAAGTCATCATTACGTCAATCAAAATAATGTTGATAGTAACATGAAGTCCACCGCCTCCAATTTCATTGTTGAAGGTCTGCAGCCACTGATCTAATATTTCCTAGTCTGCTATTGTGGGTCTCAGGCCACACAGCTCATTGGTATGCCTTCAAATGCTCTGCATGCAAGCAACAGCTGCACAGCCTTGCAGCCTTGTGTGTATGAAGGAGACCTTAAATGTGTGTTATAGGAAAGCACCATCCCGATCGACCAATCACCGCCTGTGATGCAATTAAGGGATACAGTATTTGACAGCTTAGCTGCTGTTACTGTTACAGCATGCATTTTAAGGTTACCAGATGTTTACTAATTAAGGGCTGTGTGTTTATCCAATAAGCACTCATTGGGTTCACCAATACTCCACCACTGCATATGAATATGCCCTAGTGTGGGACACACACTGGCTAATCACATACTTGGCATTATTCCCCCTCACTCCCTCCCACCCATGCTTCATCTCTCCTGGGCTTGCTGAGCTGAAGGAGCCACCACCCATACCTGAGGTGTGGGAGAGTTTCTAAGCAGCCAAACAGGCAGCTGTGTAACACGGCAGGCCACAACAGGGGCTCAAGGGTGTAGTCCAGCAGCCTATTAAAAGAGGATGTGTCTCGTGGTGTGTTGTCCCCCGTAAAGAGATACACCACCGACTGAACAGCTGCTGCTAGGAGACAATGATAATCTGGATTCATTTCACCACCTGGTTTGGTTTAAGCACATTGATATTCCCAATCTACAAGCACCATTTTGCACCGTGTATTGACATTTAGCTTTTATACCAAACCCCAGTAGTGCTTCATTAGGCCATTCCGTCATGTTAAACTGAAATGACACTAAATGTATCCACTTCATCAAGGCACAGGAGTTACAGGAACTCACCTGTCAAGCAGTCTAGCTACGTCCGCGGCATTTCTTCCTTCCACTGTTCCACATGGCTTACTATACTGACAGTGGAGGGGATCAATGAACTTGGGCAGTAAAGGAGACCTGACAGGAATAGTAAGGCTATTCCCTCAGAATGATCAGGATGGCAGAGAAGGGTCGCCATCGACTAGAAACACCAAGCAGCAATTTAGTCAGAGGTCAGAGGTGGATGTTTCCAGACCATTGAAAGCTTTGGTCATTTGTTCACAGTTAAGTTACAATACTTTCTCTAAGAGCTTGTCCCAATTTATATATGGGTAATTACAGCAAAGCCACAAAGGTACTAAAACACCCTATTTGTTGCAGGAACATGCCACTTGGTGCAGTAATCCATGTGGGTTCTCCACTACATATCAGAATACATTATTTCTCTGACTACATATACCTCCATTGGTTCCAACCTCATTTGGCATGTGATCCCACCCACAAGTGCACGTCTGGATGAGGAATATGAGGAGGCAGCTGCAGTGCTCAGCACAGATTACTTGGCGTTCTCAGTCTAAACTTCTTCCCTGTACCGCTTTAATGATCGCCTCCCTTGTTCCATCACAGCTGGCGAGTGTTTTGTGGGGCTGAACTAAAAGAGCTTCCGCCTTGCTTCGCCTCACTGGAAATATGAGTGGGAGCACGCCGTAAATCTCTGTGTCTGGCAATAACCTGCTACTGGTCATTCAGTGCACGGAAAAGGAGGAGGAAACCCAATAAGACAATAATGACAAGGGGTGTATTTATTCAGTGCTTTAAATCCTGGGGGTGGCGATGCTCCTCCTACACAAATCACAAGTACATTGTAAACTGTATATGGATTATGTGGACTGCACCAGTCCCCATCAATCATACACATACTGTATTTAAGGAGTTTTACTCTGGTGTCACCTGAATCCTGAGTGGCTGGCACTCCTCTCTACTCCTCCTGCTAATGCTCTCCTACAACAACCTATTCTCTTCCCCTCCCCCGCCTACAGCCACATGCTTTGTTTCACACATAAAGAGTAGAGGTGTGTACTTGATCCCAGCATGCGCCAAAACCTCTTCTTACATACTGTCACAGAATCCAGACACACTGGGTTTGTCTCTACTCACCCGACCTGTGAAGGATGACACAGTTAGTTTTGGAATATAAAAGACAGAAAAGTTACCAACTGTCACCATAAAACGGTTCATGCCTGGCTTGTTTGGGGAAGTGTGGGGGGGGGGGGTTGCTGAGAGGGCTGCAATGGACAGCTGTATTGAAAGTGGGTTTAAAATGAGCACTGCATCTGGCAGTGTTGACAGACCCCATCAGTCTGCCACCCTGGCCTGTCAGTGGCCGTAGATGCTGCATAGCTTTGTGGGTGGCACGTGTCCGGGAGAGCTGAAGCACACACACAGGCCTTGGCATCCTGCCATAGGGATTAGGACACCACAGAGCACAGAGCACATGTGCTGCCGCTACTGCTGCACTCTACGTCTGCTTAAACTGCTTCCCACCGCCGCCGCGTCACTGCACAACTCCCGCATCGGCCTCTGCAAGGAGAGGCAGTTATCTCCGGATGCAGCCTCTCTCTCTCCTCCTTCAGACAGCTCAGAATGGAGGCAAAGCTCTCAATTTCACGGACAAAGCATCCGGCCTCTCTAAATGCACTGCAACGGCATCTATAAGAACACAGCATCTCAACCGAGCTTTGAAAAATTGATCAAAGAGAAAGCAGTTGAAGGAGTGAGGTGGTTGGGAAGGCGGCTGAGCAAGCCTGTGTCTCTGGCAGCGAGCTGTGAGACATCTCCCTGCGGCTTTGATAACAGAGCCGGTAACAACGGCGGGATCACAGGCAACAAAGTGAATAATAATACACACGGCCTCAATCCTCAGCTCATCCAGGGATGCAATCCTCCTGTCAAACCATACCAATGTAGGCCTACATGAAACCACCTCATCATACGCGTCATCATCACAAATTCTTATTAGCTGCACTTAGTGGAAGTCCCGAGCACAACCGGGCGACTGCCCTGGTTTCTTGCTGTCACATTGAATTCATTTTGGTGGCGGTGGAACTGAAAGGACTGGGAGCATCAAAGAATGAGAGTGGGTGAGTTTGCGCCCTATAGCCATGATCCTCTGCATCAGCCAGTTCATGCCATTGAGAGGCGTCTTTACTGCAGATGCGTTCCCATACATCCACTGGGATATGGCTTTAGGACAAGTGGAAGGTTCCTGCTTACATACTAATGTGCTGAATCACTATCGATAAGTGCTTCTTGATGGCCACAGGGCAAATTCCGGCAGTCCTGGTCGTCAGATTAGATGATGTGTAGAGGTTTTGAAATACTATTTAACTGTTCTTCACATAATGATGTTGGTCAACATGCAGTGTTACAGTATGATATTTGCATCCGTGTATAGCCTCTGATGATAAAAGTACTAAAGGTTAATAATCATATAAAATATTTCAAGCATAGCCTATTATTTTTCTTCATCATTAAACAATGTAATTTTGCCATTATAATTATTAATCCAGCATTTGTATGTGCCTGTTAACATTATAGTTTCCATTTTTAAGCCAGGCTTCACTGAAGCCTTCCCATCATGGGTGTACTGGCGCACTGACACCGGCTGCCTTAGTATTGACAAACCCATTCTGCAGAAACTTCTCATCTTTTAATGCTTATAGACTAATGATTTCATTTCTAAATCAATGGCAACTGATAGTCTTCAAGAACCATGATACAGGCTTTTCAATAAATATAATATGTTCTCAGATATGCCCGTCTATTTTCTATCAGGTTTATTCTATAGCCTACTGTACTTATTAGCCAAAAAGAGGGAGTTGTTAAAGTTGCTAAAGATAGCAATCAACTTGTTTTTGTCTTATGTTACAAGTATTGGCCTTTGGTTAGATTCATGTTTTCAAAATCTCATAGGCCTATTAGGCCTATGTCTAATTGAAATCTTAAAACAATTACCCTTTGAACTGCTGTATTAACCAAATGTGAAACGTCTGCAAAGTAAGTCTTAAAAATAAAGCCATGTTGGTTGTGGTTCACTTCACTATGTATAAATACGGCAAACAGTATTTTTAATTACAGGATGCAAATGTGAACATATCAACTGAATATGCAAGGACCGTGTATTATGTTTAGGTAATATGAATTATATTAAAAATAGAAAAACGTTTTTACAATCAATGATTAACTTTTTTTGTCAGCCCATATCAAAAGAACTAAGTGGGGGCTACAAGCTGCTGCGCACATGCGACCTGCAGATTCATAAAACTTGAAAACCCCGCCTACTTGACAGCCAGCGTCTGTTTACGAAAAGTCACCGGAACAGCATGGAGAGCAGGAGAAAGATAACAGGGGATTTACCGTGCTGCGAAGAGGAACGGTTAAGAGCTGTTCAGAAACTGTACCCTTCACAGCCACAGATTAGATCTCTCAAACAAAATATCGGTAGGGTAATAGTACTATAGCCTACTTAATTGCCATTTTTAGTATGATTGCGTTCCCGCGGTTTGTCCTAGTTCGCATGGATTCGGGGATTAGTTTTGTGATGTAGGTCCTCTATACGCGCTTACCGCTGGACGCCGGCGTCGGAATATTTCGCTATCCCAAATTCATTCATTGGTATTCTACGGTGTGAAAATAATGGCGAGGCGTAAAACGAACATTGATCTAAATTGTTGCGCGTAGAACATCCTGGTTGAACATTTTGAAATAGGCTACGGGAACCAGAGAACAACTCAAGTCGGTGCGAAATGGAAAGCCCGACCGAAAATCCGACAAGAGCTGCGGAATATCTGAAGGAGCTGAATAAAATTATCGAGACCCAGCAGGAGTTACTGGAAAGACAGAGGAATAGGATAGAGGACCTGGAGCAGCAAGTGTCCGACTTGTGTACGGAGAACGCTCGCCTCAAGGAGCAGTACCAGCGGCACCTGGCAACTTGCAGGCTGCAGCAGGGTAACAGCCTGGTTACGCTAGGATCCATAGAGGAGAACGCAACCCAAGAAAAGTAAGAGATTAGGCTATAGGATACTCTTCGTAGACGATTGAACAACTATTAATTAAAAAGAAACTGGAAAACTCGAAACATAGGCATATTCTACTGCCAAAAACAGAGACACACAAGTCAAATAGCTAGGGCTGAAATCTCATCAAAGGGCACAAATGACGCATATTTCTCTGATTTCAGGAATTCTCTTCAAACTTATCTGCATTATTATACGATATCCTTACCAACCAGTTGGAAATTGATTAAAAGAATGCATTGCCATAGTTCAGATATTACGTGCAAACTTTTACGTAGGCCTATAGGTCACGAGCTGACGATTGTCTGAGCATGCTTTCTCTCTTTAAATATACTACAGCCCATTTTTATTTTGCATTAGCGGTGTTGGGTCCAGATCGCGTTTTTCCTAGCCTACAACTGTTATGTCGTTTGCGTCCCTGGTCTTGTAAATTAACAATAAATGAAGTAGTGGATGCTTTTTTTTTTAAATGTATTTTTTTAATATAAACTTTGCAATTAGTTGCATAATCTTGTGAATGTGAAGCTGGTCTTACAGTATGGACAAGCACCAGACACTACTCGCACCATTTATAGTCTAAAGTCTCCCCTCTTTGGCATTATAGTTTCTCAGTAATGTCTGAACATGCAGTCACTCCAGTTCTGACAGTCTGCAGGATGTCCTGACCTGCTTGACCTTTGGGAGGGGGTGGGGGCACGTGTTGGTGTCATGAAGATTGGTGGCAGCAAATCAATACCAATGACTCATGGACAGTATGTCTTTGCTGCTGCTTGAACTAGACATGTGAGATTACTGTAGGATATGCTAAATGAGAGAACACTGACCTATACTCTGTTTCCTGGATGAATATCACCTTGGCACTGTGTTAGCCGCTGGAAAATAAGCCTATGCCATCTTTTCTCATGGTCACAGTGTCTGAACACAATTTCTGTCCAGCTCTTGGAGACTAGTGAGGATTTTTACCATTGAAGCTGATGAATTATGACAAGCATTATTCATGTAAAGTGGTTTTCGTAGTGGTTACAGAATCCTAAGTTTCAATGTGGTGAGATGTGATCTTTAGAAAACAAAAAGACTTTCTCCTATTCAGGTCCTTGGATTGCATCCCTAGAGCTTCTTTTTATTAACAGAATTGGATTTACAGTAATATGTGGGTACCTGAACATTAAACAAATCCCACATAGGCTACGTATGTACCAAAAAAAAAGATAAGCTTAAGCCATGATGTGATAAGCTTTGCATGTGTGTCAACACTGATGTTGTTTTTCCACATATTTCTCAACCCCGTATCATTGCTTTCATAAGAACAATTTAATGGATGTACAGTATTTAATTCTATTAGGACGATTTGGTGACTGAGTTTCCTTGATGTACTGAACTTTAAGTACAGCAAAACACAATGTGTTTTAGTTTAATAGAGGATATTCATTTTATATAAGGTTACCACATGTTTGCCAGAATCAGCCCTTGTTTAACTCATACTGTATAAGTGGCAGTTACATTTAAAGGAACTGCAAAATAGCCCTTTTGCCTTTTCCTTATTCTTTTAGTCAAGCTATACCTTCTAATAATGAATGTAATCAGTTAGTTCCTTGTCCATATACTGTACAGTAGACTATAATGCAGTTTATCCCTCAGATATCCCAGTATATAATATACTTCTGTTTCCATCTGAATGTGTACTCCACCAATGCATTATTTTCCTGGAAGTAATAAGTGTAATAGCTGGGGGCCATTTGTTGCAATAAATATAGCAATAGTAGTTTGTTTGTAATGGAGACAGAGTATATTCATATTTACAAGCATGCAGCATTTATTATGTTAGAGGAACTGCTGATCCAAGTTTGTGTACAGCAGTGGGTTTTCATGTCATTAGTGTCCCTAAAATGGGTTTTGCAAAAAACAGAATAAAGTATAATGCTATGTAAAAAGCAATATGGAACATCCAAAATAAGAGGTGTGATTAAGAAAATAACCCAGCAAATGGGGTGGGGGTGGGAGGGACTATTTTCCATTAGATAAGCAAAAAACCTTGGATTCTGATAGATCACATGGTTTGCTGCTTTCTATTTTATCTGCAAAATAAATGTTTCACATCTGTTTTGTCTTCAAAAACAACATGCTGGGGACAGAGGTTTAAAGGAACTTCTGATATTGATGCTGACGTTACAGTGTCAACAGATTCTGTGAATTCCCTCTCTGATAGGCATGCCTGTCTGTCAGGTTATACAGTCACTATGCCTGAGAATCCTCCCAGTGTGAACTGACCTTGATGTATAGTCCATAAACTTCCTAGATAACCTCACCCCCTATATCCTCCCTTGTATACCTCCCACAGGATGTGTTTACCTGTAAGTACAATCGGGACAGGTGAAGCATGAGGTTTCACCACCTCCAGTAAATCTTGCTTTTGCTGTTTAGACACTTTCTTCGTGGCTGGTAAATGAACATGCAAACAGGTTTTGCTCTCATGGACATAAAAAAGAACAATCTTAGAATCCTAGACTGCCATGTCAGCTCTCTAGTCACAGTATTTATGCTGACCATATGATCTTGCTGTAAGGAGTTCTCTCATAATGGCATGGGTTTAACAGGCCCCTACAGCTACATCTACAGTATTCCCCAAAGTCCACTTTGAGGTTAAGTGAATGCCAGGTAAAACAAGTTATTCAGACTCATGGGATTGAAGTGTTTGTAATACAGATTCTGGGATTTTAAATGACCATGTTGTTGTTCCAGACCAGACATGACCTGAAATGAGTCTGTAAATGAAATATGAAGACTTGTGGTCCTATTGCCTGATGTATAAAAGGCTAGTGCTTTCATCAGAATAGATTCACTCTAATCTGAACTTGTCCGTGGGGCTTGGTATGTGGAATGGTGTTTGCAAGCATGCTCCTTATCTAAAAAGGATGCATCAGCCAACCCACATTTAGCATTCAAGCCCTGTTCCAGGCCCGGATAGCCAGCTGATTGTAAACAGTGTCTGGAAAGCTGAGGAGGGATCATTTATCCAGTGGCAGATGACAAGAAGCTGATGCAGTCTTAAATATAAATTTACATTGAAACCTTGGTGAAGCATACATATATAGTGAAAGTGCATCCAGATGTAAATAAATCCACACCTCATTATGTTAGAGGAAGTCTTACTTACTGTACGGCAACATAGCTTGTGTAATTAGATAGCGCTTTTACAATACCTGACAGTTGGATATTGTTGCATGGAACCGTCTGAGCCTTTAAGAAATAGAGGAAAATGTGAAAAGTCAAGTTGGGTTTATTTATTTGTATTTATTTTTTCCCCCCTCTTAAATAAATTGCTGGTGTTAAATGGGTGCGCGGTGTGGGTAGTAGAGGCATTGGTCCTGACAGGCAGCAATTTGAATTCAGCATGAAACCCAGTAAGTAAACAAACATGAAACGCCTTCTTAACTGTTGAAATATTGATGGACAATGTGACCCCAAATACTGTGCTCCGCTTATCTAATACTAGTAGAGCTCATAGAAAAATATGGCAGTTGATTCATTCTCGCAGCTAGGCAGTGTGATGGCTCATCTAAGTTTTAACATGTTGACAGTGACACCCTGTAGGGATGTTCTGTGAATTGTTCCGTTGCACAAACATGAGATTTTGACAGGTTTAAGCTTCAGTATAAGAGACATTTATATACTGTACTTTGGGAAAATAATTTAATGGGTACATTCATCTAATGTGTTTAATCGATTCTTTTTGACTGTGCTCTGTTGTCTGAACTGTGTCTTAATGCTGACATTTCAAGACACATGTTTCTATTGATGTATACAGTATCTTGGAAATCTAGGTTGTTCAGATCTTGTTTAAGTTTTACTGTATAATACGGTGTGGTCTGCCATAGTATCCTTTAGCATAAATGATATAAAAAAATGCAAATAATAAATCTCACTCTATTTATTAGATTAACTCAGTCTTGTCTCCTACTTAGTTTAATTTGCTGCCTTACGATCCTAGTCTTCCCTCAGCGGACCCCTGGATGATGGCTATAGGTTCATAAATAGTTCACCCCCCAAGCCAGTGTAACAGGTTTAGCATGTTGTGGGACTCTTGCATGGGAAATAATAGCATGATGGAGAAAGCCGTTTCCTGTGGCTGGCGGCATCTACTCACTCACCCAGCGATCTGCTGAACAATCAGTGTGCCAAGCCAAATTTACGACCGCATGAACTCCATCTCACCGGCACAAAACCCTTAATGAATTCTCCCTACTAGATTAATGTCTATACTGGGATGATTTGCATTCAGACTCTCCTATAAATCATAAGCAGTGGGTGAGATTTGTGACTTTACATGCAAACTCCTTCATCTTTTAATAAACTGCGCTTCTGCAAATAGCGCAACAGGCTCTTCCTTAGTGCTTCAGTCAGGTTGCAGTCAAACTGGAGGAATGGTAATATTCAGTGACCTCTGGTTCCCTCAAGCAGGTCTTTTAA
>JAODUG010004129.1:0-30435 GCA_027564795.1 Aphredoderus sayanus
ATCTCAGCAGACACAGCTTTAGCTGCTACATCCAATCGCCAAATACTTCATTTAAATACGCCAACCCACCAGCCCGTAGACACAGTTAAGTCATGGTTTCACTTAGAGAGAGAAGACAAGAGAAAAAAAAAAAAAAAAAAAAAAAACAGAAACAAAAAAGGAGGAACCCTAGATCAAGGAAGGACCTGGCCTGCGCGCTAGCGCCGCCGCCTCCCTCTCCCTCCTCCTCCTCCTCCTCCTCCTAACCCTCTACCTGCTGACTATCCTTTGTCTTGGGGACGCACTGGCAGTCCCTCAGCACTTGAGTAGCATGGTAGGGAGCAACTCACCATAGCATAAGCCCTTGGGCCAAGGAGCCCCCCCCCCCCCCCCACCTGGTAAAAGCTGGTACCACCCACTACCCCCTCCCAGCAGGGTGAAGCAGCCTGGGGGAGAGCAGGGGTGGAGTGGGACAAGCTCAAACTATGACAAGGACTTTCAATGTGTAGGTGTTTCCCACCTTTGCCTGTCACAAAACACTGAAGAAACAATGAAACCTGTTGAGTCAGTTTGCTGTCAATAGCTACTTAACCAACTCTCAATGGCAGTTATGATAATAAAATACGTAAACATGTTTTTTCTGAGTAGAACTTAGTGTTTCACTTGTGGGGGGTCAGGATAATGCAGTTGCTGTTGATTACAGTATACTCTGTGGGTTATTCAGGGTCGCTCTCTCCTCTTCGCCAACGTGTCTCTCCCTCCTCTAACAGCCAGAGCTTCTCTCAGGTTTGGGATGGAATAGGTATCTCACCCCAGGGAGCAGCCAGGGCTTATCACCTTCATGCCTATTGCACTTCAATAGTCAACACAGCCTGCAGGAACAAGGAGAGAACACATACAGAGCCGGGGGTCAGAAAAACCATGCTTCAATAGTATGTTGCAATTCAATCAAGGGAAAATAAATAGGACTTCAGGATCAAAATACAACTTGCAATTACTGTCAGCAGTGCTTACATTAAGCCATACAGTACATGTCCACAAAACAGCAAATAGCATAAAATGTTATTCCACATTTTAATTTACATCACTCCCATTAAGCAATTATAATACCAAGGCTTAGTGCTTTGCAAAAGGTATGTAGAATGTGTTTATATGTTTTTACTATTCACGGGTATGCAATATTGTCACAATCATCAGCTACTGTACATATGGAATAAAAGCTATAAAGCAAAGCAACAAGTTCAACTAAAGTTCAAGCAAAACACGTCTTATTGCTTCCCAACATGCTTAACAATTGTGAGAAAATATAATACTTTAATGTTAAAGCCTACCACACATAAATCTAAGGTTATAGCTGTTACATAATATTATACGTGTTGAGAAACGTTTGGTTGGACGAAAAACACAAGTATGTTGAATGTAAACAACACATCAATGTACACATTAAATGGTCTAATAGTCAAACCAAAAAATTGATAAGTACAGTAAGCTAGGTGGCTTGCTAACACAAACACCATGCAGTCAAAACACTGACTGTTTGCAAACATTAACTAGGAAGTAGACCGTGTCAAATTCCCAAACGTTTTCCCATACACGAAACGAAACAAACAAACCTTCCCGCGAACTGCTGTTGTTTAGCAGGCTAACGTTAACAGCTAACCAAAAAGCTAACTGGCAAGGTACCCTTACCACCACTTGGCTAGCCCAAAACATAAACAGCATGATACGAACGTTAGCCAGGTGCTTGGCATAACAAAACCACGATTTCTACAACAACCGAGGATTTAAATAAAACCAACCGTCACAGCGCACGAATAAATATCGAAATTCCCGAGTCAACGCCAATATTCACGGTGAGACCGCGGCCTTCTAAGACACAATGCAAGTTGCAGACGGCCGTAAAGGCTAACGGGCAAGTGCATACATGAAGATCATAACTGAATATTGTCATAATGTTACACGTTTCTTCGCCTCCGGCCCTCCTTCTTAGCCTCGGACAAGAGTGTAAACCAATGCCCGAAAAATGCGTCCTTAACAAACGGTCCCCGCCTCACCGACTTCCTTCCTCCATCCGCCACCCTCCCACGTAGTGCTTGCGGTGCGGTGAAGACGAGGCCCGCTAGAGCGGAGTAGGCCTCGGCTCCCCCCTCCATCCATCCACCCCCCCGTTCCCCCTCGCGATCATCCTCTCTCCGTACCCCATTCCCTCTACCTCTCGCGGTTCCCAGAAAGCCCCAACTGGTCCCGTTCGGATTTCAGCGGCAAGCATTAGCGCGGTGTACTGTCCTCTCTCGTCCAGCTTCTACTCACCGGAATTTCGTGTCGAGTTGCTGAGGAGAATGTGCCAAAAAATCTTTCGAATCAGAGACAACAACAAGCCTAAAAATGCAGCCAGAGACCACAGGCTCCAAAGCTGACGCCATCTTTGAGTGAAACAGGAGCTTGGCTAGTGGGGGAGGGGGGAACACTGAACCGTCAGGGCAAGGGACCGTCTGCATCGTTCGGGCTCGTAAGCGCGGGGCGGACGGGAGCGCTCACTGCAAGGGGAGAGGGGTGGGCAGGCGGAGCTGTTGCTGTGAGGGGTGGATATCGGTTGAACACATGAAATGGAAGAAAGGGACAGATGGTGGAGGAGGTAAAGGGGATAGGTGTTCACGCTTTCTCAGCTATGCGCGCACACAGCTACGGAGCGTTCAAGGGAACGTCTGCATTTTATTCACACACTGCTCGCCCCTAGAGAAAAATCAAAGCGAGTGAGTGTAGTTTAACGATAGAGGGTATTTAAAGATCAAAGTGAGACACCCCTCCACAGTGCCTGGCGAGATCTGCAGTCTATTGTAGCAGCTGTGTTTTTGCTGAAGATGGGAAGCGTAGCACTTTATGTCGACATGAGAAGATGTTACAATGTACTGAATGTAGCAATATAGAGCAGTAGGCTACTAGAGGATACATCTCATACATTTATGCAGAGTAGCATACTGATTCCTCGCTAGTAGAATTGTAATACAGTGCTATTACCTTCGCAAAAACGATTATGTAAATACCTGCAATGCCGCCCACAGTCCCTCCTCTACACGCGCGCCCTTTACATCACAGTATTACAACAAATTACTGTTAACACATTTTCTCACTCATAATTAGATTTTTGACAAAGGACGATTTTGCAGCTGTCAAACGTTGCACCTGCAACAGATTGATGTACCACAATTTAAGCACTGGTGTGAAGGCAAATACATTACATTTAAATAAAATTAGCCTAATCCATACTAGAGCAATTGCCATTATCCCTGTATGCTACTTTGTCTAAAATAACAACACACATAGATCATGGTTTAGATAATGCTCTGGTAGTTATTATGATTTATTTATTAGTGTTACCATGGGAAATTACCAATTTAAATACAGATTTATTTAAAAAAAACATAATAATCGATAAAAGAACATAATGTATGTACAAATTGAAATCAAATTTATTGTAATTAATTATATTAGCTTTTGGTATACACCTGGTTAAGCTGTTGAAATCTGGCAGTCACCTTCTTTTCTATTACAGGTTAATAGTGAAACCTCCTGGGTGCAAATTAAATTATCAGAACCTTTGTAAAATTATTTGTAGCCCACAGATGTGTAAGTCCTTAGAGAGGAATAATAGAATGCCTTATAGGAAGCAATTAGACTCAAGGTTTTCCCATGTTAGATGTGTTGTGAGAGGAAAACTGCTATCGGCTCATTGGTGATCAAATGAAACTGATAAGGGAACACTATTTGCTTTTTTAAACTTGAGTGGAGACCAATACAATAAATCAGATTCTAACCCAGGCTAATTGTAATTAGCTTAAGTGTTATACACAGACAAATATAGTTAAATGTTAACACAGGAATGGCCATTAGTATCCCTCCTGAGGACTATATTACACTATAGCGTACAGTAAGTGAGCTAACAGATGGACAATGTTCACGAGAACCTTGTATCAGATCTACTGCTTCTAGCCATGAATAAATAATGACATGAACCATGAGCAGAGAGGCCATGTTTACAAATTCACATCAGCTGAAGCAAAACAACATTGAGGAATATGTCATTGACGTTTTAATGAGTCAGTATTGATTTTCTGTATTGACCCCCCGCCACCCCATAACAGTATATAGTATGACATTTACCATAATACCATTATTGTTGGTATAAGGTATTTATTATTTACAACTATTTTAAAAGTAATTAAACATGTTAATCATATAGCATCCTCCCCAAGTAGAACCCAGCCTCAGTTTGAATTGAATCAATGTTTCTTTTATTTTAGTAGCATAAAGAGATATGTAAGCCTTGTTTTATATTCTCCTCCCTATTTTAATTTCTATCCTCCACCTGCTAGGCACTTTCAGACTCCACTACCCAACATAGCAACAGTGTCCACCCCTTCTTTACACATGCACACACACCTACACACACACACACACACACACACAAACAAACACACACACACACACACTCACACACACACTTCTACCCTCTGTGTCTCATTTACCTGATGCACATGCACACCGTTTCACTATACAGAAGAGCTGTTCCACCTGCTGATGGTCTCCCTGCTCTGTCTTGTCTTGTCTTGTCTTTCCTGAGGTCTCTGTGCTGGACCACTACTAATCAAAACATACTTACAGCATCTGTTTAATAGTCTAATAGTGTTTATGTTTGTGTTGTTGTTGTTGTATGTACTGTTGTATTTGGTTTGTTTAACCTTATTTATTCTATTTCATTGTAATTTTGTGTACCACTGACAAACCAAATGTATTTTTTTCCCAGATTGACTGTTTATTTTCCTGTTTCCTATAAATAACGTCTCTTCATTAAATGTCTTTGTTGAAACGATCCGGATCCTACATATCCTCTGTTGTAAAAACGACCTAAAATAGACTCTGATGGATTGCCTATTTCATGTCGACAAATGAGGATGTTTACAAGTTGAGGCCACCTAAGAGGTCCAGAGGGGACATTGCTAAATACCTTTTGACACAACTAATTAACTCAAACAGAATCCTGACCATGATTGTTGATTGTAGTGGGAAATATATGCAGTGGGAAACTACTGGTACCAGTTGAGACCTGACATATTGCTAGTGAGTTGTATAACATAATATTACAAATGTAAAGGTGACATAGCTGAATGAAAGTTAAAAACATCCTGTTCTATATCTTGTGCTTGACGGCATCAAAGCAGATTAAGCAGATTCAAAACTGTTGCTGTTTAGTGCAGCTGAGACTAACCAGAGTCAAACTGTATCTGCGCCATGCATACACAGCCATGTATTTCCACAGTTCCTGTTTTACGGAAGGGGGGGTGGTGACTGGCTGGAATCCTGTGCACAGATATCTAGGCAGTGACCAGGACTGCTTTTGTCTGTGAACTAGCTAGCTTCCTGCTGTGGCTGGCCCCATTCCAAGTCCCAAAAACCCAAACCCCACTGCTTACACCCCTTTTGCTGTCCCCGCCCATCCTGGAAAGGGCTGAAACGTACAACGGAAATTTCCAATGCCTGTACGCCCAATTGTGCCCCCCACCTCCACAACACACACACACACACACACACACACACCGCCCCCACCCCTGCAGCCCCTGTTCCCTCCGCTCCCTAAATCCAAAGGGACAGACAGCAGCTGGAAGGTGTAGTCGAGCTTGTTGGAGAGTCTAGAGTGGTGGACTAGCCTTGCCTCGCCTTTCCAACACACTACTTACTGGGTGGTGGGGGTTTGAGCTGAAAGTCAAGCCAGACACGTTTGATACCGGGAAACCCAGTTTTCCCTTGTACTCCCTTAAAACACAACTCCTTCACTTGTGCTCCAGAGTGTTTCAGAGTGCCTTGGAGGACACTTGTATAGTGAATATATTAGCAGAGGGTGCTGCTCAGTTAGATACATTTGTTATACTTATACATCTCTTTAGTGTGCAGACCTTTAGCAGAGATCTTAATTAATTAGCATGTACAGTACAAATGTATCTGGCTAAGATTTTGCATGAAAGCAGAAGCAACAGACGTTCAAAGCCTGGAAACATATCTTTTATAATTTTGGTCAAGCTGGTTCTGTTAATGACAAGGATGTTAGCTTTTTTTGGACTGGCAACTCCTTTTCTTTTCCAATGGAAGTTCCTGCCCTTAAAATATTCTGCTTTTTGGGTGGCCTTTATTACATGTTTAATAACATGAGTCATTTCTCCACATTATAATTTCCCCTTGGCAGGTTGCAAAATCCATTCTGGTTACACCCCAGGTACAGTCAGAAATTGTAAGGACATACTGGTACATTTTAGAAAGTGGAAGCCAAGGACTGTTTACTAACAGCTACTTGACCGAAAGTCAAGAAAATATATCATCCATCACGCAATCACTTAGGGGCTTAATCACTTTTCAGACTTAATGGCATTTGTCGGGCATTCAAGTACATTCTTGTGAGAGCTAAGGTGTATCATTTGGTGTTACATCCCTACACCTGCTACACTATAATTAATCATATTCCATGTGTTCCTTTCCACTGTCGACACAAAGACTGCTGGTGCCATTAATATTCTGTGCATGTTTTGGGTCTTTACTGCGTGAAGGTGTTGTGAGATGTAGGCAGTGCAGTTTATCAAACAAATCATCGAAGGGTCCAGATACCTTTGCCCACAAAACACAGACCAAGCTTACACTCTGTTTGATTGTTTTGAACCCAGACCTCCAGGTCCAAGTTTCCAACTTGTTTGTGGTGGTCTCATGTTTGTAGGGCAGGATGCACCCCAGACAACAATACCACCTCCAGGAATCTCTATTTCTCTGTCTTTCTCACTCACATTCCTGTGGGCCTGCTGGTGGTGGACTTAACCTCTCCAGCTCAGCAGTCTTTGTCTGCCCCCCTTCCCCTCCCCCATCTCAGACTATAGACCCAGCCTCTACCCTCACCCCTGACTCAGCCCTCAGTTACACAACCACCTCTTTTCTCTATGGCCTCCGAGTTTCTCCAAAAACTCTCCCTTTCCCATGAGAATTGTTGTCCGTAAAGAAATGTTGCGTACCAGTTAATAGCAGAGAAAACTGAATTATGATTAGTGAGGACAATTTCTCAATGTAATTAACATTATATTGAAGTATATATGAAGTGCCACTCATATTTAAGGTGCACTATACAATACTTTAAACAAAATTATATAGCAGCAAACAACTATTTTAAATGTAAATATATAGTGGGGCTATTGAGCAGAGAATGACATCACACTCCCTGCATGAGTGTTGTAACCCGAGCTCCTCTGGTCTTTGTTTTAATAGCAGGGCCAGCTGCATGTGTATGTAAGTACATGTGTGTTTAGCCCAAGAAGCATTTGATTTGATCTGAGATGCTGGTGCATCTGATGCTAGTATGACATCCAGTGGCAGGAAGTCATATAAAGCCACTTTAATAATACCGCTTAGAAATTTCTATTCCTGTAATGGAGAAATTTAAAAAAAATGCCGGAGCGTTGAGTCATCATTGATCATCTTAAATTACATTACAGCAGCAATTCTCACTGATGTTGCTATTGTGCAAACCATGATGAATCAGTTGCTCATTCAAAGTGATCTGTAATAAATAATCAGATGACTGTGTAAAGATATGCATGTTTGTCTCCCTCATGTGCTGGCAAGTAGCAACAGATGGGGCATGCTATGTAATCATAATGAGGTCAATTAAAATCACAGATGATCCCGAAACGAGAACAACTATGCCACCTGATAGTGCTTATCAACACGTTGGTGACCACTCAATAGGTTCTGTTTGGCTGCCAGCATCCCACTCACACATTATAGTGATGGACCTGTGCATCTGTCTTCCCAGTCACTTCTACATGTGATACTGCACTACGTATTTGTATACTGTCATATATTACATTGTATGTAATTCAATGCATATTGTGTTACTCACAGGCTGTCATATGGGCCAAATCTGGCATGACACATCAATAAAGCATTCAGTCATTCACAGTTAACCCTCTTAGCCCACCAGTATCTGTGCCAGTGAACTTCCTCTTCGGGGTCATCATGCCGGGGCCTAGTTTATGTAAACCCCACAGTGGCAGACGCAGTTTGGCCCCAGGCTACCAATCCTTCCCTGACCCCGAGTCACAACATCCCCTTCTACTGCAACCAGAGCCTGGCTGGAGCCCATCCACGATACTGGCAACACAGGGAGCTCTAAGGTCATCAATAATGACTCCATTTACTTAACACTGATCCAAACACCTGCTCATTTATCACGCCTGACACTTGTCAGCCTGGCCCATTCCTCACAATGGGCCCGGCCGGCCGGCCAGCCAGTCGGAGCTCTGTCACTGCTGATCCTGATCAGTTCACCTCCTACTCGGAGAAGGTCTTGCTGGGTGCTTCCATTAATACATCCCACAAGCAGGCAGGCAGCTACACTGCCGTTCTAGTACGTGTGCTACTAAAGACTGTGAAACACTGTAGGGGGAATAACAGATCCTTATGAATTTATGTATGAGTGAATGGTTAGAAGAATCCTATTATCCTATATTATATTCTCTACTCTAGAGTCCTCAGGAGAGCTTAGGCTCTGAGTCATGTCAGCGTGAATTTGTATTTTAACATGTAATCTCTAAAGAAACAATGTTGAACTTTGCAGGTTACTGTACTACTACTGCAGCTAGTTGGTGTAAACCCGGCTCCAAATTGTAAAATATCATAACTGCCAATGGAAACACTTTCATGAATGGGGAAACTGAATCATTATTGTACTACTATCTCAGTGATAATTTAGAGTATGCGAAAAGGTTTTGGAGAGATATGTGTAATGGCTGGTATAACCACGGGTTTATGAATAGATAGAACACATTTCTATTGAATCTCTGCTGTACTGACTGTGATTATGTTTTGTATACTTCCAAAGTGCAATGTTTCTGATATGTGTGGGCAATGTCCTTAATTATAATGTAACACCACACATATTCATAAATGATCTAATTTATTCAATGGATTATTTAAATAATGTGGTTTTATTATATTTTGTTTTCCCCAGTCATATTCAGTCTCAGGGTGGAGATAACAGAAGGCTAATGAATATTTTAAAATAACATATTATGAAAAATGTCTCTCTGGTTTAATTAATTACTCCCCTGCTATCCAATTCAATTCACACAGAACTTATTTGAAAAACATTCTCAGATATCACATTGAAGTTGAATATAGGTTTTATAAGTTATATTTCCACTGTATAACAAAAAGGACTTTAAAGATAAGGTCATCAACAGTTGTCCAATTCACATGCATCTTTCATGCACATATAAAGTAACACATTAAAAGGTCTCCATTTTTTAGATAAGCATCCATCGTAGCTCAGTGAGAAATATACAACTGTAAACCTAACCCTTTGCTCGAGACACACCTTTCCACATTGTGTTGGTGAAGACCTAATCAGGTTCAGACATGCCCAGACGCTCTACAGGAATAGGTATGTTACTGGGCAGCATGCACTTCTTGTGGCCCTTGCAACATAGCCTACTTACCCTAACAACACTGACAGTATTAGCAGTCTCTTAGTCACACAAGCACGGGCAGTTACTGTATTGGATGTTAATGTATTTGAATAGAATAGAACATAGAATACAAAGTTGCAATGGAATTCCTGTAAGAAAAATATAGTGTTGGCTCACACATCATCTACAAAGAGGTAATAAGGATTATCATATAAGAAAAATAACATTTTCAGTTTACCAAACAAAGAACAGCAACAACCAAAATAATGTATTATATACATACATTAATTACTACGGTTTCTGTTTATTCAAATACATTTATCAGCCAAAATATACCTCAAATATTCACCAATCTATATGACCATATCATAAAATGCAGGTACATTCTTCACTCATTTTGGCTTCACTGAGAAATATTGCAATGTGCCACTGTGAGACCTGTTTGATTCAGGTTTTAGCAGGACACCGCAGACTGGCTGGGCCAGCCAACCAGACAGGGCTAGAGGGCCTACTTGCTGTCCTGCCTTTGTTTGTGGCTCTCCTCCTGCTGTCTTTGGCTCCATAGGAGAGCTATGCAGGGCACAGAAAGACAGCCTCTGTGCATCAATAATAGAAGGCTCAAAGCACAGCAGAGAATGGACCAGGGCAGCAGGACAACTTAATACCATTCAGCTACCAATTAACTAATTGAAAGACTAAAGTCAGTAAATCTGAAAGGTCCAATAACATATTATGTTTCTGTGTCTACACAGAAAGTCAACATCCGTTTTTGGACAAGGCAGAAAATGAACCGTACAGAGTGTGAAATCTCTAACCCACATGTATCAATGGGATCAAAGCCTACAGTTATTACTGGAGGAAATAATTACGGGGTAATAATGTCTTGATTTATTGCTCAGTCTATTTAACCAGTGTCAGGAGGCGTAGATGAGCTGTAAGTTCTGAGTAAAACCCATAAGGTCAATGACATGAATTTTCATTGGAGAAACCATAAAGTAACGCAACACAAGACAGAGACAGAGAGGGAGAAGAGAGAATGATAGAGTACAGCAGAGTAGCTTCAGAAAGAAATGGACTCCATTTTTGTGAGTCCCCTCTCCAGCTGTCAGCCCACTCCTCTGTCCCATGGGGGGTTGCCACGGTGACAGGAGGCCACATGTCTTGGGGGCGTCGTTTTGGTCAAAGGACCCCATTGTTCTTGTGTTAAGCCGTCTTCACTATGCCCGTCTGCCAGGGACAGGGCTGCAGCTTTCACACCCCTCACAAAAACACACAGACACACACCAAGTGCCCACCCACCCCACCCCATCCTACCCTACACACCGCCCTCTTCTTGAATAAAGGTACAGCAGTTTAGAGACCCACACTGTAAAGCATCCCATTCAGACACTAATGTTTCTATAACACCTCTAACTGTTTCTAAGGCAGATGTCAAATAAAGAAAGTTAAATAATTGAGCACGAGACAGAAGCCTATATCAAAATAACCTAAATACATTTAGTTACACGATAAATAACATCTAAACAAATATGCAGGATGTTATCTTTATCTCACCAAGAACGTTAACCATGGTACAACTCAATTTTTCACAGCAGATCAAGATATTGATTGACATGCAGTGTCTCAAGCCGTCCACTAGATGGCGGCATAACGCTACACAGTACGCATGGACTCATTTAACCACCAGCAGCACCCGTCAGTCCGTCCATCAGTCATTCGGTGAGAATTCAGCAGAGACCTTGGCGTTGCCTTTAGGCAAAAAGAAAAAGAAAAAGAAAAAGAAAGAAAGCAGCCCCCGGAGTCCTTTAGTTGACTGACTGCAACTTGATGTAGAAGGAGTGAGTCAATTACCCCGTGATGGATAGATTAGAGCCATGCGTCATTCCTGCTCTAATTTTCCCAATGTGAACTGAATTTGAATTGCACCGGCTGTCCAACGATTACCCTAGTCCTCACCAATAAATGGATGGAGCCAATAAGAGACCGATCTAAATTCTAAACAAAAAGTGAATGCTGGAACCCGAATTAGCTGAAGCAAGCAAGTGTAGGCCTACTTATATTTAATTGGGAATTAAATATTTTCACGATTTTACTCTAGTTCATATTGCTCAAATGTACTATTGAATGAGTCATTCTGAAAGTATCAGAACAGAATAGGGTGGATTCTTTGCAGGTGTTTGAGTGAATAATTCCAAAGTGTATGTTGTTGGATGCTCCTAAGAACCACAACATTACAGGTGCCCCCTTGCCCACTGTCCTAAGGTTTTCAGCAGACTACCGGCAGACTGTCTGTGTTGTGGTTGGCGCCTGCTACTGGCGAGTGCACCAGGTAATTTTGACCCATAGGACAGCGGGAGGGTTAAATAAAACAGTGTTGATATAGGACACAACAGCCCAGCACTATCAGCAAAGCTCACTTTTTACAATTCCTCCATTTAGGGAAATTCCATTTCCATTCCACTAATGAACACAGCCTTGTGATTGAGTACAGTGTAACCATCTTCTCCACACAGGAAGAGGTTATTGACTGGAAGGAGCTGGATCCAATAGCTTTAGAGGGCAATGCTAGAGATGTGCAGTGATTATCAAGTGAGTGGTTGCCTATTGATTGGGAGTTGGTAAGTCAGTGGAGATGATTGGGCTCTCAGTCTATT
Source organism: Aphredoderus sayanus (assembly GCA_027564795.1). NCBI lineage: Eukaryota > Metazoa > Chordata > Actinopteri > Percopsiformes > Aphredoderidae > Aphredoderus > Aphredoderus sayanus. The sequence goes on from JAODUG010004129.1 coordinate 12,134, forward strand.
GATTAGCTTGATTACCAGGGGGCAAACTAGCTACTTCTAATGATTCACTGGAAACAAACGACTCGATGTTTTCACCCAATAGAAACAATAGAGACAGCACCTTTTAACAACATTATGCATTTATTTAAAAGGAAACAATGCATGACAAAAATAAAAATGGTGTAAATGCACTGGATATCCCACAGCTGCTGCTCCAGGGAATGAAACAACCATGGTTCTACCCTAACGCATCTTGACAATAGTCAGTCACTCACAGACACCCTGCCAAAGGCTCAGTGGTAAATCATCATGTGTCATGAGGCTCCTGTGGTCTGATTATACAGGAGGTGCTTAGTTGTGTGTCTCCTCTGGGCATGGAGTGGTGTGGAGTCGTCGGCTGCGGGCTCTGCCTCGCATCTCCCTGCTAGCGGCAGGCGAGGTACGGGGGAGCCAGGCGAGGCCTGAGTCACCGCAGTCTGCCTTGTTGAGGTTCCTCAAGCTGCGGCGCACTGAGCGCTGCCCCCTAGTGGCAACGGGCTTGAACATGTCCTCCGAGTTAAAGTTGGCCTGCCAGGGAGCGAGGGCCAGGCTGGCTCCCTCCTCCACCTGGATTAATGGCTGCTCTTCCTCCTGCGGGGCCCTGCTGACAGAACTCCTCCTGCCTCTAGACCTCCTCCGGGCTTTGTCGGGCATTAGTAGGGCATACTCCTCTGAAACACCGTTGATGTCTACATTTACGATGGGAGTATCTACACTCCCGCTGCTTTCTGCATTGTGCTCTGTGCATGGTGCACCTGTAGGCAGATTGTCAGTGTCGTTTCCACTACTGCCTGGCTCCTGGTGACTAGATGGGGCTGCCTCTGTTGTCTTCAGGTTAGCAGCAGTTAGGTTTCCGTCCAGCTCATTTGCCAGACCCTCGCGTGGGTCTTCTTGCATGTCAGACTGCAGCCAGTCTTCTACAGGGACGCTAGCCTTCCTGCCCTGGCATCCTTTACCTCTGGCCACCCCGCTGTCTCTCCTCACCACCCTGGAGCGCAGTGTGGGCCCAGAGCACCGCACTTCCTTTCGTGGGGCTCGTCTTCTACCGGGGGTAACAGATTTTACCGCAGCTTCTGTGGGGGTCCCCTCAGAGCCGCCGCTGGCGGGTGGGCCACTGGGCAGCACAGTTGCAGTGATGTGGTCATTGTTGGTTTCAGCAAACACAGACAGACATGGTTCCTCCTCTTGAACTGCTGGAGGAAGCGATAATATAACAATCTCAGGACAGAGGTGCATCGAGCAAGGTGTCTTTCTCTATAACTCAACGTTTTGTTCTTTTTAAATAAATAAAGACACGATATACTGTAACTGCCAGTGCTGAACAAAACAATGTAGATTTCTCTACTAGGGATGACTAACATCTGCCTGTCTGTGTAAAGGTAAAACATCCATTGATTGGATCTCTGCAGCACCGCAGTGAGTTAGTGTTTGGGAAAAAAATCAACACCCTTGGCATTAAACCAACACAGCAATGCAGAAGTCTAGAAACATTTCTTTTCCAAAAAGCCCATGTATCTCATAGAACTGCAGTCCAGGAGAGAGATTTTAGAGTTTGATAACTATTGTCTTGTCAGTTTGTATCAGCAAGACTGCACCACTATGATTATTATATTATTATATTAGGAGTATGATAGATGTTCTTTTCAGAACATTTGTGTGCATGGCTCCAATACAGCACAGTGAATGGCAGTGAGTGTTATACCTGGCTGCTGTGGCATTGGAGAGCAACTGGCAAATGACAGGCTCTCTGTGATGGGACTGAGGGCTGGGTACTTGGAAGCGTACTCTCTGGAACCATACAGCGAGCGGTCCACTTCTTTCGCACCCCACTGACGCTTCGCTTGCTGGGGAGAAGGGTAAACCACATGAGTTTGAGAACAACCTAAGTCAGCCACCCAGGATGGTGTTAACGTTTACTTTAGGTTCAATGAACGTAAAATGGCAGTGGACTGAATGGCAGCTTTCAAAACAAGGAGGCTATGGGTTGAAAATTAACATGGCTAGCAACAACAAAGCACTCATTGTTTTTCTGTTGTAGATTGTTGTTTTGTAGATCCTGAATAATAATAAATAATAAATAAGGTGATGGTAGATCCTAAATAACCTCCGTCTGTGCTGTAGCAGACTAAACCTTTTTCAATTCAAGGATATGTCCACAATAGCAGTCAACATATTCAGAATATGTATTTCATTTCAGAATGAGACCACATACATTTAAGATGAAATAAGATCCTAATGACAGAGACTTTTGGCACTGGTACCGGTACTAAATAATGATGACAAATACATACAACACCCTAAGAGGTTCCAAACATGAAGCTCGCAATGCCCTTTAAAAGCAGCAAATGTTTATGGAAATGTTAGTTCTGTAAAAACGTTAATAACCCTTAGTAAACATTCAGTCCCTTGAACTAACCCTATATATGTATGCAGTGTTGCATTCCAACTTATAGTACACCTGCTGATGTCACTAGTTTCCACCCTCTCTAAAAGACTATGACACTTCTGCTTCATGGCAAAGTGGAAACCATGCAGCATTCAGAGCAGAGTTTTTCGTACATTTTTAAATTACTAGAATTCTTACAGAATTAAAGAAATAAGTATTAAACTAATAGATTATTTCCAGATCTCTTTTATACTCATTGTATACATCATACTAGCAAAACATAAGTGCCACACGTCTTCCTTAACTGTTTGGAGTCTTGGGAATAAACATGTCAACATGTTGCTAAACTACTTAAAATGAAACCAGTATGTTAAAATGTTGCGAGAACTGTTAAATCAATGTTATGAATGCAAAACCTTCCTCTTTTTGTATAGTGACAACAACAAAGACAATGAGTGAAACAGTTTGATCTAGACAGTATTTATTCTCCACCATCACCACCTGTGTTGGCCTTTTTAACCAGCCAGTGTGGGACTAAATGGACCATTCTCCCACCTGGAACACAGGGAGCTGTTAGTACAGCTGGCCGGCCCAGCTGGGAGCCTCTGCACAAGACACTGCTTTTCCCCTGACACCGGACTACCAAGTTGGCAACTGCTGCGAAATCAAGGTCAGCCATTCAGATGTGTGATTCACCCTAAACCGTTAAGCACGCTCCAGTCAGTTTAACTTGACACACAGCCTTCAGGGCACATTAGCACAGGCTGTGGTCAGGTGGTGAACCGGTGGACATAAGGACTACGTAGGCCTGGCGTTCTGATCTGCGGCGCAGTACAGAGAGAGCACGTGGTTTGGAACAGGGCCCTGGACCGCTCACCTTCATCTTTCCCGAGGCTGACTTGGCAGCAGAGCGTGTCGACCTCTTCACAGGTTCGCTCTCCTCTGGTTGCTGAGGGAACAGAGAGCTGCCGTCAGGATATAATGCCTCATACACATACACTTCTAGGCTATGATTAGGGCATGATCCAGCAGGATTAAACACTAGATTAGATGGGTGTACAATATGACCCATAAATTATTAGGAAGACAATCTTTTCAGCTAAGTAAATAGCAGTGTAAATGGAGATCCATCAGTGCCAGGGTTCAACAGAAGGCAGTAGGAGATAATTGCAGACCTTTCTCTTGCGACTGCTGGAGTGGGCTCGTGCATTAAGGACAGATTCAGATTCAGGCTGTGCTCCTGTCTGAGGAAAGGAACAGAGCATTAATAGAGGCATCTTATACCCTTTTCACACCAAGGCAATGACCCAAGCAAGTGTATTCCTCAGTCATGTCCAAAAATAAAAAGGTTTATTTCCTATTTACTGAGTGTTGTCAGTTGGAAGTGTACAAAGAGACAACTTCACATTGCTACACTGGCTGGTGTAAAAAGGCCAACACAGGTGGTGTGATAGTAAGGAATAATTAACTACACAAGAAAAGTGAAAAACAGCAAATTATGTGTAGCACTAACTGATGATGTAATGAGGGGGAAAAGTGGCTAAAGAGACCCCCATTTACCTTTCTTGTGCGACTGCTAGAGCGAGCTGGGACCTTAGGATCAGGCTTAGCTTTTGTCTGGGGTTGAAGTTCCTCCAAGATGTCAAACTGACAGGGCTCAGATGGTAGGGCTTCTTCTGAGGAAGGATCCATGGCAACATTGGATGCACAAATTTCAGTTTTAAAGTGGGTTGTGAAAGGGAATGCAACATCTACGCAAGTATTTACAAAACATTATAAGAGTGGGTTGGAAACAGAAATCCACAAAGAAAGAAACAGATTGGCAATAATTGACAAGGTTTTGAACTCCACAGAGATGATGTTGAAAAGAGGTTAAAGGAGATGAAGGGAGCTTTATGGAGGTAAGGGCTGATAAAAGGTTAGCAAAGGGGGAATGAATGCTGCTTACCTATCAGTGTCTCATCAAATGTTCTTGCTTCCCATACACCTAATGAAAATACAAATAGCAGAACATTCAATAAATGCATGTTCAAATTTTCTTACATCAGCTCACTATCAGAAGGTATAATTAAGGATTAATGTCCCACTCCAACAACCACTGCACACCACTTTGTTATTTTAACTCTTGTTTACATTTTGGCCAGACTTTTATGAACGCAAAAACAAATAGTGTCTAGACATGACAAATCTATACTGCTTTCAAATACGGCATGAATATACTTATCCTGTGACTGCATGATCAAACTTTTTATATATATATATATATATATATATATCCAGCAATTGTATTTTTCTTCACCATTGCAGTCATAAGGGTGCAGTCATTTTTCTTCCATTTGCACAGAAATCTGCTTTTATGTTACCAGGTTGCGATACAAGCAGCTAAATTCATTGACTAAGGCACAATTTCCAACACATCTAAGCTCTTATGTTTGCTTCATTTCAAAATATCCATCGTCCAGTTGTTGATGGTTTAACATATTTACGGTTTAATGTGTGTTGTTTTTTTTTGTTATTCTTATTTATGTAACCCTACTGTTGTCCTTGGGTTTCTTATTGTGCCACTTTATTGTGTCTGATTGTGTAGTTCTCTCTATTGTCAGTGCTGTGTGTATATAATTCTTTATTAATTATTTCTTTATGCATTTGTTTGTTTATTTGTGCCTTTTAACCGTCCTGTAGTCCTCGGGTTTCAAACGCACACCTTGTTGTGCCAGCAGTACACATCATATATCTGTAAGATGTGGAATTTGAATTGGCGCCCTCTATCTGCCACAAAGAGGTAGTGCATTGAGTCGGTTTGACCCGGAGGACAACAGGAGGGTTAAATAGAACACAAATGAACCTTGAGTTCTGCTGCTTTACAGTTGTCCAGCTGAGATGCGACAGCTCAAGGCACAATTTAATGCACGATAAAAAGGGGCTTATGCACTTTTGAGATACATTGTCAGGGCTCCACAGTGTGACCATTTCACTCACACATGCAAGTGAAAATGTCAGTATTAAACAGTATATGTCAGTATATGTTGTGAGAATGTGAAAAAATATTTAGCCGCACTGGTGCGAGTGACATCTTAAAACAATGCATAAAACAAACTGCAACATTTGTATACAGCAAGCATTGTATAACAAATGCAGGCTAAGTAGACAAAATGTAGTCATTGGCAGGGCGGGACTTAGTGACAGGTCAATTGCATCCTGCACGCAGTCAAATGCTTGCACACGGGCCAATGCAGATCAGACCGCATGCAGACACCACAGTTTGTTTTGAAATCTGTTGGGGAATTATCTCCCCTAGCTGACTAAAACAAATAAATGCTTATTGGAGGTTGAAGGAAAAGCACAGTGTGTTTAATCAGGCTGTAAAACTCCTTCTGCTAACCAACCTGTACCGTCTGTCAAGCAGTCGTCCTCCTCCATTGAAGGGAAAGTGATCTAGCACAAATGACAGATACATTCAATGTTCATTCACGTATTTTTGTAAACCACCATCAATATCAAAACACACTTTCCCAATCCATGTCTACAGTCAAAATACACTTGGCAACAACAGGATAAAAAGTGTTAGAGCATGCTACCTTTCCACACATCTCCACATCTTCTCCCTCTGCAGATTGGACTCTGCAGCTGCGGCAAGATGAGAGTGTGGGTGAGGCACCGGACACGGAGGGGCTGTTGAAATCCGGCTGAGCAAGGGAGTTCCTGGGCTCACTCCGCTGGGGTGTCTTGAGCACCGACCGCAGCTCAGAGCCCCTTCCAGGCGTAGCCATACGGACGGGCGAGGCCCCCTTCTGCAGCGGGGTGCTGGGGGGCAGATTCTTGTCGAACACCTCAGGGGAGAGTGGAGTCCCAAATCGCACCTTCTTTTTCTTCATAGTGGAGTTCCCAGGGGAGTCGGTCGCCCCTGCAGAGACTAGAGACACTCCATGCCATCTATACTGCTTGTATCACTGCCAATGTCTTATGTACAGCAGGACAAACACAAATACATTTGTGTTGTTGTGTACATTAACTGCACACTAATAACAAAAATGTAACTGACAAGTAGACAGAGTATGGTATTAGTACTCTGCTCTGCATTACACTAGAAAGTGAACTAATATCTACTATGCCAGTTAAAAACAATACAAACAACATAACAAATAACATAAGCGTGTGCACTGGATGTGGTTCCACATGCAAGAAGATGGCCTCTATGCTCATTATACAGCCAAATCAAAATATCAAATTTGAGTGAAAAACTAATTATAATTTACTGTAACGTAGTGTTTTTGTCCAGTTCAAAAATGTATCAAATACAATAGAATTGCATGATTAATGTGTAGTCAACTTGGCATATCTCCTTCACTGTTTTTATGCAGTGTCCTTCAAAAATTCTTTATTTAATGTTGAATAGCTACACACAATATTCATGCCCAAATACAACTCATTATGCACCGGTATGCCCTTACGTGTGAAAACAGTTTTCATCCTCAACATGAAGTGTTCTGCAGCCAGTCGCATGCGTAGAGGAAAGGAGAGCGACATTTTCAATATTTACAATGTGATAATTCCACTACTGTAGCATTTGCACTGGTTTTCAAACTAGGGGGTTTACCCCCTGAAACTCATTAATCCATGCAGAAAGATAAAATGCTACAGGTGTGTTGATGAAATTAATCAGTTGAAAAATTCTACAATTTGATTAAAAACATCTTCTCTTACGGGCCCCAGCCCTTGTTGATTAAATTGTTGTTTTCTAAAATTTTGAATGATGCAGCGGTCTGAAAGTAAACATCTGCATCTTGACAGAGACTGAATTTTACTATGGGACTAAGGCCTAATCCCATTTCTATTTTGTACCCCTAGCTCTTGACCCTGACCCTACGCCTTGCCCCTTGAAACGAAGTTAAGGGGCAAGGGGTGAAATCATCCCCTACTAAATGGGATAACACTTTGAACGTCATCAGTAGTTAATTGCGTAACCAGACGCGGCAGAGTTTGTAGTACTGGCTTTTACGTTTCCATAATGCCATTGTCAGATGTGATGATCTCTCTTGCGTGGGCTATAGGCATCTTTTTGCTGTTGTTTGCCACAAATCGGAGAAATGTACTAAGGTTACTGTATATCACAATGACAGAACGCCATATGATGATGGTGATTACCAGTACTGTACTTTAATACTATAATAGGTAGGCTACTGGTATGGTACTGTACGTTCGCAATGCGTTCACAACACATTGACGCATCAATCTAATCGAAATATGGGCAAATGCAGCATTGCCTTACACAAATCCGCTAAATCGATCTACAGTTACGATGTACGATTTAAACACTAGTTTAAATTAGTAAGATAGCTACTGGCTGTTACCGACACATCAGTGTACAGTTGGCTTTAATACTAGCGATTTATTTTAAACTCGTTTTAAAGGAAAATCTACCATAATACATTGAAATTACATTCAACTAAGACAATACAATGATTTTCATAATTGTTTTAAACGGACTTGTGAAAATAACACAAATGTGTGTTAATTTAGTTGGTTGAGCAGCCATTATGCTGGTAGTCGCAAAGTATTGTGGGAAATCTCTCAAAACGCTCCGTTTGGAGTGTGCCTCTGAAAACACTTCGTTTGTATAGCCCTAACACTTCGCCCTAGCCCTCCATCCCAAACGGAATTGGAACACCCTACCCCTAGACATGAACGCGCAAAACGGAGGGATAGGGCCAAGTGGTAGGGGCAAGGGATGAAATGGGATTGGGCCTAACAGTTGGATACACATTTTTTCCCCACAGAACCAGCATCCTGACTATAATACACATTCAGAGGGGGTCATTTAAACCCAATGGAAAACCATTAATACACTACTCTCAGTAATAAAAAGCAACAATTCCACATGGGACTTAACATTTAAAATGTTGGACATATTCTCTAAGGATGTTCCATTCCATCTGTGTGTAGCAAGGACACTGCGGAGTGTACAGCTCTGTGCAGGAAGCTTCAAAAGCAGGGGCAAAGCAAGATAAAAGGCCAGGTTACTCCAGCGCGGCCCCATAGAGAGCGTCACGTTTACCTGAGGGCTTCATCTCCTTTAGAGAAGGCAGAGCTGAGGACACGGTGAGCGGTAACAGGGGTAGGTCCACAGGCTGGGGTTGCATAGCGCTTTGCAGTTCAAAGGAACCATCCTGTGTGGATGGAGAGAGCATACTTGAAATATAATTCCAATAGACCGGAGCCTCTATCACAGATAAAAAGGCAGAGTATTAAAATGACATTTTGACACAATACCAGTTCACTTTTAAGAATATTTTTAGGTTATAACAACAGTTGGTAACAGTGCTGCGTGTGTTTTGGAGACATAAATATAGGCCAGTACATGAAAAAGAGGATGGCTGTGGATTGTTTATTACCATCTACAAACGATACACTCATGGGATAAAATAATCAAATGCTCTGTATTATAGAATAGGCAGTGAACTGTAAAATTAAGACTTTCTCTTGTGACAGTTGCAGTCCACAAATTTTAATCAGAACTGTGTTAGTGCTACTTTTCCATCAAAAGTGGAATGAGAGTCACCATTGTTGTTTTTAGATAACATTAATTAATTAGATAACGATAGAAATTAAAGTCTGGATAGCGGACATGCGTCTGGTCTGTATTTCTACCCTAGCGATAAATCATTATCATAGAGCAGTGTGAATATAGACAACGAACGACAAGATAACATTTGCAATATATTCTGTGCTGCAAGAATCACGTAGTTTCCTCACAAGAAGTGTGTGTGGAATACACTGTTAATATTTGCTTTGCATGTAAGAGATTAAAGAGAATAAATTACCAAAATTTAAAGATATAGAAACAATATAACTATAGAGGTATTGTCTTGACTGCCATGTTTGACTGAGATTAGGGCTGAGATTATGTTTCTGGTTTATGTAATGTTATACTGTATGTTTTCATAGAAGACAAATGTCGTGGACTCGTGGTACAAGAACAATCCTAGGTCCTACTACTAGTTTTTCTAATGTCATTCATTTCATCTAATGTGACAAAAGGTCTTGACTTCCTCCATCTTCCATGTCAAGATCGGTCACACCATTATATTTTTAGATGATGATCAGTATGTAAATAACATACTTAATGATTGTGTTGGTCATTTTTATTGCACCAAAGCTGGTAACAATTTGAACTTGTAAATTCCTAAATGTCCTTTCCATTCTCTATGTGGAACACTGCAAACGTCACAAAGCAACAGCAGGCTGCCTCTAGCTTCACAGACAATGTGTCATTGTTTTCATATACTGTATACTGAACAGGACACTCAAGATTTACACTATGTTAAACAACTGGATTAAAAACAGGTGGGGCTATAAACACGTACAAAATGTATTTCTGGAGATAAGCTTTTCTAAAAATCTGCCTAAAATATACCTCCAGCCTCAATCACACGCACTGGTCCACAAAGTCCACATAGACCTGCATGAACTGACTGCGTATGTCCTAAGCATATACTAGGGCTGCACGATTAATCGAAATAAAATCTCTATTTCGATTCATACCTCTATGTGATGTCATTTCTACATGAGAATGATTCTGCTGGACACTTCAAAACAAGCACTCCTACGTCCGTCGACAATCATGCACCGTAACGTGATGCAGACCGTAACATCTCGTGACGCAGAGCAGCGTGTTATGGAAATCACCGGCAGGTGACAGTGTGAGAGAGAGGTTGTTGCTATAAAAGTAACGCAATCCTTTTATCCCCAGTAATATTATGTTGCTGTTAACGCAGCTTTTTTATTACACTGGTATTGCAGGTGAGGCAATTATAGGCTACGGTAAGAAGGACTATGCCGTCTTTTTGCAGCTCGATCAGTTGGGTTTCCATTTTAGTTTTAGGGTAGATCAGCTGTTCAGGTGCTGTTTCCACACCGCATCTCAAAATTTCCTTGGCCTTCTGTTTTATCTTGCTTGATTTCTAAGTCGGCTTGTTTATTTCTTTACTCTGGGTAGGTTATATATTTCTCAATGTATGTAAAAGATTGCCATGTGTATTTCCAATTACTGAACCTCCAGGAAATGTGATAAGCTAGTGAAACTCATGATTTTACATTCAAGGCATATAATAGTATAAAAAACATGTTTAGCTAATCTGTAAATTACAGATTGTGCATAGAAGGTGTAGATACAGATTGCTAATTACAAAACACAGGCATATGCTCTTTAGCATAGAGAAATAGCATACACATGCGGCATGCTCTTATGTTGAGCCTATGTACTACAGCGTCTGCAAAAGGAGAAAGTGAAATATATTTTGAAGAGCACACATTCCAAAAGGCCACACATTTAGCCTTCAGTCCATATCCTAAATGACAGCAAACACATCAGCAATGGGGAGCTATGATTTAGGGTTAGGGTTCTCACCTGCTGCTTGTTGATGGGTGAGTCAAGATGGGGGTGCTGAAAGAAAACCGATGTGTGGGGTTCTTGCACCATGTCACTGGAGGGCTTTTGCCCCAGTGTTACATCCTGTGGCCCATGTTCTTTACCAGCCTGTGGATAGACCATTGGAAACCTTATTCAGCTTTTATGCAGTACAGTATAAACACCAAATTCAGTACTTGCCTTATATATTCATAGTTCACCTTTTAAATAAACATTTAATATATAAAATATGTATAAGAAATGTAAAATAAAGAATAAAACAAGTAAATGGCCTTGTATAAAAGCTATAAATAAGTCAAATCCTTTAGTTCAGTGATCATAGAAGTCAGGAAAGCCAGTGGTCAGAGTGTAGTTACCTCCTTCACATTCATGTACTGCAGCATAGGAGTGCCATCCCATCTAATCTCCCCAGCACAGTCCTTCAAGGGGCCCAAGCGTGGCCTCTTGCTGGGTGTGGGTGACAGTAGAGGCGGGCAGTTCTCCTTCCCACCATCAGGGCTTTTTTCATCTGAAAGCAATGAAAACAGCCGTCAGCAACACAAGTTGCCATTAAAAGAGTGGCAACAAACAGGGATTCAGGCAGACCTCTGCTGAAAACTGCATGATAAACGTCATGATCGAAAAAAAGGAGATAATACAGTCCAACAACACATGGCTGCCTGCTGAATTTAAATTAAACAAATTGTGCATGACTTTGTAAAATTAAAATGTATGTATTTATTTAAAATGCATTGCCAACATGCTCAAGAAATCATTAGTCAAAGAATACACCTGAAATAGTTCCACTATTCCTGATGAGAAATTAAACTATTAATCTGGTGGTTGAAAGAGGCAACCTCACCAGACAGATAATCTCTTGTCTTGATGCATCCTCCTGTCTCTGGGCCATGCCTCGACACTAGATCACATCCCTCTTGCTCTTCCACATCCATCAGGCTCTGGAAGGAGGCAATCTTCTGTTTGAGGGTGGAGGACACAGGGGGAAGGAAGGGACTGCCTTTGGCCAGCTGAGAAAAGAGAAACATTCAGGCATGTGTCAGATGACATTTGGTCATACCCACAGACTGCATTCACAATGACAGGCAGCACACCTTTTTGCTGAGCAAATGCAAACAGTGTCAAATGTGTTAATGTATGAAAAAAGCTTCACCTGAAATCTGTGACCTGACCAAGAGAGACTACTTTCAAAAATGGAATCAACATACTTCTCCAGTGACTGTATGGCAAAACAGCTGTACTATCATACAACATATGTACATTAACAAAATAAGTAATATTTTTCTTTGCCATTGCAGTCACAAGGAGGCAGTCATTTTTCTTCAATTTGCACAGAGATCTGCTTTTATGTTACAAGGTTGCTATAAAAGTAGCTAAATTCATTGACTCAATTTCCAACACGTCTCACTGTTGTTTCATTTCTAAATATCAATTGTCCTTCTGTTGTTGGAAGGTTACCATTTTATTTGTTTAAAGTGTGACAAGTGAGTAGTGTTTTCTTTTGTTATTCTAATATAAATGGCACACAAATTAACCTTGAGTTCTGCTGCTTTGCAGTTGTCCGGCTGTGATGCAATAGCTCAAGGCACACTTTAATACTAGAAAAACAGGGCCTATGCACTTTTGAGATGGATTGTCAGGGGGGCTCTACAGTGTGACCATTTCACTCACACATGCAAGTAAAAATGTCAGTGTCATTTTTAGGCGCACTGGTGTGAGTGACTTCTAAAAGCATACAATAAACTGCAACATCAACCAATGTCAAATGAAGGCAAAACAAAATAAAAACTAAAAAGTACAAATCTTTGAAACCACTGAAATCTTTCTGTGGTGTGTTCATCTCCTCTACTTTGACACACTTTTGAAAGAAAGAAAGCAAACAGAAAAATGCAATATATTCACAATGTAGGGATGCCTTCATCAGTTGGCCCATTAATTCACACAACATGCACACCACTGTCAGTAGTAACCAAGTAACCTTTACAAGGAGGCTGCTCTGCAAAAATCTAATTTAACAGTCTGTTTGCAAAAGAAGAGTAGCCCTTCACTAAACTCTGAGTCATTGTATTGGTATGTTTAATTAAGTTACATTAATGTTTGACCTTAATAGAATTTTGACTGCACCCATATTTTTTTCAGTGCTACGTTCCTAATATTTTTAACTGGTGCATAATAATATCTTCAAAAATAAATATGTTGCCGTGGAGCTCTGATTGTACCTGTGGGGTTTTTGGGGTTGGTGGCGTCTTCATTCTTTGCAGTGCAATGTAACGGATAAGGGAGTTTGTCTCTGGGGAGCCACGAACACCAATATTGGACCTCCGCCTTGCCTTTAGCTTGGCCAGATGAGATTGCTCTAACAAGAGGTAGAACAGTCATGATATTGCTACCACAACAGTGAATATCTAAGTTACTTTTGTAATTATGCACTGGTGCATATGGATAATGTGTAGAGTTTTAACATATGTCCATGATTTGGCCAAAAAAAAAAAAAAAAGCACACCAAATGTGCATACCCTATGGGGCATTCATCTCTACTCCTCCCCCTATGGTTTTCATGAACAAAACACCATTGGCAGACATTTGGGGTCTTCAATGTGTTATAACACAGTCAGAGAGTGTACCTTATGATTCTACTGCAATTTCTATAAGAGGAGGTCGAGTGCATACAATGTACCTGCCAAATAAAGCCCACAGGTCTTACCTTTGCAATTTGATGATGGGGCAAAACTCTGGTTGGATATGCCAAACTGCAAAGGTGTAAGCTGAGAAAAGTCTAGGGGACATGATGTGTCAGCCAACACTGATGCCTTCTCAGCATTTAAAGTGTTCTGCTCTGGATCTGCCATATTCTGGTTAACATGTAATACAAAATTAAATACAATCAACAACATTCAGCAAAACCGTACCACATACCATATGTTATCAGTATTTCAGCTATTGCAATCTAGTATCAAATTAGCTAATAGTAACAGCAGTTAATAGAGTCTTCAGGATGTGTAGCCTATTTGTTAACGTACGTACTTGCTAGCCCAAATCTAGACCCCACAGTAAAACCAGTTTGTTGGTTTCTGTGAATTGTCCAAAGTTCTGGTGGTGTGCCATTTAGGACTGGTTAGTAATGTTATTTCCTTGGTAATGTTACTGTATAGCTGGAAAGCCACAATATACGATAAAATAACAAGCTACAGTTAGCCATGATTAAATCCATCCATAAAAACAGCAGCAGCCTATGACAATACGTTTCAAACTTACATTAAATGAACGGAAAAGTGAAGAAGTACAATACAATAAAACCTATAGTTTATGTATATATAACGCTATTAAAAATCTAAAATCCATACAACGTTATTTTAACCAAAAAGCATTGCTGCTCTCAACGTGTACTACTAACTTCAAATTACGCTCCACTACCGGTAACAGTACAACACTGCTCTGCGAATACATAAAATCCCTCCGCAAAAGGTAAACAACGTTTGATAAAACGTAGAAAAGTAGTTGACAGATTACACCGAAGAAATATGAAAATATCTGATAAAGTAGGTGTTGCCGTAATGCTGCAATATAATACAACTTTAACAATATAATGCTAAAATTGTGTGGGCACTACCTCCCGAATTTTTTTCAGTGGCGCAGGAAGACGGAACTGCTTTAATTTGAATTGACCAATCAAATACCAGAACAAACGTACGGTCAGGCTAGAATCTAGAACATGGTCTAGAACAACTATCACGAGTCACACGAGTTATTATATAGTTCTATGGTCACCATAGAACTATCACAACACCGTACTATACCGCCACATAGAAAGAACATATAACCATATAACTCATAGAACAGACAGACAGCGTTCTCTAGACGGACGTTTGCTACGTTTTCTTTTTTTATGTATTTTTGTGTGGCTGAACTACGGGCGCCAACTACGAGGGCAGACTAAATCACTTTAGTGATTTAATTCGCACTACAGATGGACTGTTTTCCCAGGCTGCAAGTGGAATCCATCTGCTGCTGGTTCTGTTAAAAACAAACAGCTGGATTTCAGTGCCATTCCTTCCATTCTGTTTGTTCACAGCTGCCCTGTTAATGATTTAGACTCTTTCCATCTCTGCCAGACAGGTTGCACAACACCACCTCTGAAATGGAAAGACAAGACAATTAAACATCCAGTCAATAAAAGCAGTGTTGAGAAGCAAAAGTGTGATTCATTTATCTTAACCTAGTTTTGTAATTTCTCCTATGCAAACAAAGCATAACCATTTAGAATTCTGGTTATTTATTTTTCTTCTGTAAACAAACACTGTTTCAAATGCAAGAATGAAGCAAACTATAAAAATACTGTACACCTGCAAACATATTTCAAAACGTGCACTTCCGCTCTCCTGATTTCCACTTAACACGGTTTGAGAGACTCACTTGGTGACTAGCTGATTACATGAGATCAGATGAGTGGCATCCATTTGTCACAGCTGGGACTATGTACCACATGAAACATGTAGCTTCATGTGGTTTGTTTATACCAGGAACACGGCATTTAATCTTAGTATAATTTATACTATACAGACTGTCAAAAAAGTAGGACCAGAGGAAATAACTAATGAGGTAGCCTATTGGCACATTGATAAAAGTAATCAGTAGTTATATGAGGTGATCGATGTGACACACATATTGAAAAAACATATTTTACCACTCTTCCTACATTTTCCCACACATTAAAAATCAATGTTTCATTCATGGCTTTATGATATTCTATGTAATTATATACTGATTATCAAGTAGTTTTAAAACTCATCATTGTATAGTGTATGTCGAAACAAAATCACACACAATATATCTCTACTTTTATTTGTGTATATATACACATAAAAAATAAGGACATATGTACAATGATAATAAATATCAACATGTTTTTACAAGTGAAATAAATTACTGAACATAGTTTTAAAAACAAACTTAAAAGATTAAACAGCAGAAATGGAGCAAAATAAGTGTACACATTTTAGTAGAATACAAGTTAACTGAAAGAAATCTGACATAACTTAAAGCCTTGTGCGACAAACTGTTAATGACATACATCACATGCAGAAATTGAGAGCTTGAGAACTGTGTCCCTTGAATGTGTTCTAATTTCTTAAACATGGTGTAATATACAAAAAAATCCTAATTATGAATAATTCACATGAAGAATAAGATGTTTGGATATTTAGCATCCAAATACCAATCTAAACAGTTGGTCCAATTTAGATTTATGCATTTCTGCTTCAGGGAAGTTTACAGGGATACTTAAGCAGTCTATAAAACTTGTAAAGTGAATATTATCGCTCTGATGGATCAAGGGCTGCATATTTGGTTTTAGGGAGGCTACTTGTTTCTATTAACTTCAAAGATTCAGAGATTTGGTACATTTCGCAGCCTTTCATACAGCATAGAATCAGGGATACGTTCCAGCAGACATGTAAACAGGAAGCAAATAGTCAGCCTAAAGTTATTCTTATTTTTTTGATCTTGAGAGAAATATGTTTAAATATGCAAAAAAGTTGCAGACGTCAGCTCTGTTTTGCAAATTGGACGGACTCAGAATTAAATATGAATTCAAAATTAAATAAAGTTGTAAAAAAAAAAAGAAAAAAGCAGTCTACTTTGGCTTATCCAAAAGGTGAAGAGGCAACATGTCAAGATGCAATCATGATGTCCTGTACAAATTTTAAAACATAAAATCAGACTTTTTTTTAAAGAGAAGTGGTCAAAAACATCATTTTTTCAGAAAGGACGTACTTCCGCAAGATAAAAACAAAACGTTTTGCCTACTGCTGGAGAAGCATGCAACACTAGTACAGAGTGCTGATGTCTAAGTACCTCTTCAACCTTGGGATCAATTCAGTATTCTACATCTCCTTCAGCTGTCGCTACATGGTGGGGATAAACAATGTTATTTTGTCATTTCCACCATTTGCCCGTTGGACTGCGCATCTGTTCTCAGGCGAACATGTCCCAAAACAAATGCCACCCCTGACAGACAGCAAGCACTGCAGGGAAAATATGGGGGCTAGGTAAGATACTGCAAATGTGTGTTGTGAAAACCAAACCATGTTCTGTGACAGTACAACACAAGTTAGGCACAGTATGGCTTAATGTAACAGCACTCCCATATGTTCATTTCAATATCAATTGATGGGAGGAAGTCTGTGAAGATAATTCAGTTGTACTACAAATTACCTTTTACTATAGGGAGTCATTCTACCATATTCATGTTTATCATTTCATTTCAGTAATTTAAATGTATTGTAACAAAATACTATACTCAATATGGAATGATGCAACACTGTATGTATCTGTGAATTTAGTAAAGAGGACAATACCTCTTACACATGAACATATCGTTTCTGCTTGGAGTCATTGGTTAGTGATAAGAGGAAGTTATTTGTATCTGTCCACAGCTTCACCAATACCGGCATTGTTTATTATGTGTGTGTGTGTGTGGGGGGGGGTTACAGTGCTTGTCCATTCCAATGTATCTGTCCACAGTAGCCCCAGGTCAGGTCAGTCTCTGGGTGTCGGTAAGTGGGAGGAGTTTACAGGACATAGGAGCGTGTCCTGATGCTAATCGAGCCCTGGGCCCAACAGAAACACACCACAAATGCTGTATTAGTTGGCAATCAGACATATGTGAGGGCTTTCTTCTTGGCAGTGCAAGCCACCACCTTTGCCCACATGATTTATAATGCACTTATTGAGACATCCACGGCGGTCACGACAGTGAGCATTCACCTACATTCTCTGAACTTAATGCTTTCACGTCAGTTTGAAATAAAGTGTGTAGCTATTGGTCGTCTTGCATGAACTGAATGCAAATAACCTTTTTTTTTTTCTCAGCAAAGAAATAATCACAAGGACTTAACGGAAACAGACATATCAGACGGATTTGTACAGGCTGTGACTAATAAACCGTGCTTGGAATGCACTTGTAGTACAGTATATTGTAGGTGAAGGTGCATTTGAAGGTTACTTCTTTGTCAGAGGAGTTGCCATAAAGCCACTGGTCACCATCGCAACACTGCTGTAGGGACATGACATAGAAAAACAACAACTAGAAATGTCTTCACTTAAACTGTCACAAGTGAACACAAATGAAAGGGGGTGGGGGGTCGAGGGGTTTCATCGAAGTGTAAATACAATGTGAAAAAACATACAAATTGAGCAGAAAAAGTCGAGAGATTGTTCTTCATTCTAGAGTCTCATGTCGGTCTTTTGCTCCCAGTTCACTTCATTGTAATTTATTTCCTTTCTTGTTCTCTCTCTCTCTCTCTCTCTCTCTCTCTCTCTCTCTCTCTCTCTCTCTCTCTCTCTCTCTCTCTCTCTCCCTCTCTCTCTCTGTCTCTCTCTCACCCTCCCTCCCTCCCTCCCTCTCTCTCTCTCTCTCTCTCTCTCTCTCTCTCTCTCTCTCTCTCTCTCTCTCTCTCTCTCTCCCTCCCTCCT